>JAZHYW010042704.1:0-23779 GCA_037355805.1 Ixodes ricinus | reverse complement strand
CACACGGTGAGAAGGTTCAACGGTCCGGTTAAACGTGAAACGGAATTTGAGAAGTTCCAGGAAGGGCCTTTAATTCATCAACGTTTCAAGCGGGGAGCGCTTTTCTACAGGGCGGGATGGTGATGTAATATGTCATCTTCGTGACGTTCGTGTGGAAGAAGAAAAAGTGGCTATGAAGAGTATTAAAATATTCGGAATTGGTGCAACAAAATGATTAGTAAATTATTGAAGATAGAATTGTAAACAATACTATTTAAATTCATTAAAACGAAATAAATTGATTTTCAGTATTTTCCACAGTCTTTGTCACAGTTCATACGCGAAATTACCGCCGTGCAACCGCAGCCCATATAAAAGAAGCAATAAGGATGTGTTCGGGATTAACGCCGCTTCGAGAGCGGAGAGCGAAGAGCGCTATAGCGGTTTTTTATGACGTATTTTTTTCTTCATATTTTCATTATGCTTACGCGCCCAGGAATTTAAAACAGTGGGAGGATTAGCACGGGACGCACGTTCACGCTCAACAAGAAGATGACATTTTACAATGTCCGGGAAGCGCACGACTTTCGCGTGCTTCCCGGAAAGTTGACATTCATACGAGTACCAAAGGACGCGCATGCGCGCACTAGGCGTCTCGACCAGAGGCGCCTCGCCGCAAGGTAGCGCGCTAATGCAGCACGTTTGTTGACAACTGCACGCAGGCACGCACGCAGGCACGCACGCACGCACGCACGCACGCACGCACGCACGCACGCACGCACGCACGCACGCACGCACGCACGCACGCACGCACGCACGCACACACACACACACACACGCATATATATATATATATATATAAAATATATATACATATATATATATATATATATATATATATATGTATATATATATATATATATATATATATATATATATATATATATATATATATATATATATATATATATATATATACATATTTCCCGCAGGTGTTGGCGGAATGTGTTTTGTAGTTCATACGGTTTGAGTGATTTTTAAGTTTGCTTAAATCAGGGAATAGTCTACTTAGTTTGTAATTACTTTTCCTTTATTCACGGTCCGAGGGCAAGTGTAGCGTTACTACACCTATTTTTGGCAAGGTCTCCTCGGGCCGGTCCTTGCGCTTTTGGTCTTTGTCTTTCTATGTCCGAGCATCTCAGATGTTAAATATGGGTCCCTTTAAACTTATATAAAAAAAAGAAACCTTCCTAAGCAAAAACAAAATTTGTAAAAAATATTTTTAGGACCGACTCCCCGTCTTAAAAAAAATAGCGGTCCTATCTACACCGAAGTGTCCCATCTTCTCGTGTGACACAGAGGACTGACTGATCAAAAAGTTTCAGGTGTGTTGTTGGCGGCTAGAAAACAGTAGTATGTCAGATGTCACGCGTTGAACCCCCCTTCTGGATTTCCTATTTTCGTTATATTTAGAGCGCAGTGAACCTTTTATACATTTCCTAGCATAAACACGGACAGCCCCTATCACCGAAGGAAGGAAACATTATAATCAAGGTGGACTCAATTTAAAAATGATATAGCAGGCCAGTATTTAGTGCATTTAAAAAAAGTGTTTTGGCGAACTGAACAATTAGAAATTTTGCTTTTCTAGCGGTCCTCGTCAGTCTATTTTATAAGATGACATCAGATAAATATCCATCGCTACTTTTCAGCGATACTCGATGAATGTAACAAATAAGCTTATGCTACCTTCGTCGGTTGACTGAACTGGTCAAGGCAATCATATCCAGCTTAATGCGCAAGTTCGCGCTGATGCTGGTGTAATCTCGAACGGTTGCGTTAAAACATTCTTCATGTATATAGATTGTTTGTAAATACTTATATTTTATGATAAAAGCGCGCCTTAACGTTCGTACAAACTTTCTTGGATTGTTTTTTTTTTGCTTATTTTACGAGCTTGCCAGTCTGCCATGACTTCCAAGCACGTTCATAAATATTTGTTGATTGAGGCTTTCACAACAAAATATATTAGTAAAGTACGCAAATAGTCAACGAAATGAGATTCTTCTGTTTATGAAATCTACAGGACTCTTAAGTATACATTGTTTGAAAATGTTTAACGAGCAACCATATACTTTCATCTCGCATGAGTCAGTATCTGGTCATCAGTTTAGAAACATTTGAATTCGAGAGGACGTTCACTCATTATTGGTAGATAACATACACGAGCTAAGCATTTTTATTAGAAAGAAGAGCTTCCGCGAGAGGCCACGCCAACAGCCCTCGGCTGAATTCATGAAGTGAAAACTAAGCCTTTCAGGGGAAGCCACCTCAAATTCTCAACGCCGTGATCATCCGGTTCAGCTCGTTTTGGCCTTTTTCTATTAATGCTAAGTGCGCACGTAGTCATTTGGTGGCGGACAAAAAGGTATCCGATTTGGTTAATCAATTTTAGTCCAGACAACGATACGATTCGCCCAAACAACCCGTCACACTGCTTGCGCCACCTAGAAGCAGAAGACGCATACTGCTACCTCTCGGCGGAGCTGAGACAAGTAAAACGCCTTCGTTTTTCTCACTGATCGTTTATCTATAATTTATAGATAAACGTTGGACAAATATTCGCATGTACAATCGCGACACATCGCCTTCTTGAAGAATGACAGCTCGCTGTGTCTCAACCGTTAAAAACAAAGCAGAAAACAAACAAAAGACAAGTTGACTATTTTTTACTAGAATCTGAAGGCAGACGGTCGTAAAGGCTCAAGTATCCTCTCGGGTGATGACCATTGTTGCGAATAATCTGCATACACCTATTCACGTGAGGCCTTCTCAAGAAATATCTGGGCATCATTTCGCGAAGAAGAGCAAAGTATAAATAACACGGCTTCTAATCCTCCGGGGAGACGTGAAAGACCTTGCCGAATAAGGCGCCTCGATCGATATCAGCGCGAGAGTGCTATTTTAGTTAACGGATAGAGCACTAGATGGCGCCAATGGGACGTCATCTGCCGGCGAGTCAATTTCGAAGGCCCAGCTTCTGTGGCAAGGAAATGCTGTCAATACGCACTGAGATATAAGAACTTTTACCATTTTCTAGGCTTAGTGTTTGCGGACTCATCGAAATAATAATAATTATTATAATAGAGAATGCGCTTGCTGTATACACAGGTTGCAGTTGGACAGATGTGATAAATATGCTATCTTAATCGGGTCATGTCTCTTGACTGAATATTCAAGCGCGGATGAGTTGAAATAACTCCAATCTAGAACGAGATTGGTGGTGCGATTTGAGGTCATTACATACATCTCTAGTCAAGAAGCTTCTTCAAAATGCTTTGAAAAGGCCTACAATTGGGATAGCGAAAACTCCCCCAAGCTATTTGTACTGCGGTTTATGGTGAGCGGTGTCTGTCTGTCGTGTTTATTATGACTATTTGGCTAGTCTGAAGCACACAACTGCACAAGTCGTTTGCTGGAACATTCCGCATTAAAGCTTGAAGTGCTTTTCAATGGAACTCCCCTCCCAACATGTTGTACGTTTGTCCTTCCATCCGTCTGTCCTTCCGTCCGTCTGCCTGTCCGTCCGTCTGTCCGTCCGTGCATTTCCGCTGAGTTTAGCGGGGAAAAGGACGCCAAGGGACCTAACGTCAAGTGACATAGACTCTGTGGAGGTATCGAAGTAACGTAAATCCAGCTTTCCTGCTAAATTTAGCGCGAAAATTTACGTCTTGAGACCTAAACACCAATTCAGTTTCTCCCCTAAATTTAGCGGGAAAATTGACATCACGTAAACCCTACACCAATCCAGTTTTCCAGCTAAATATAGCGTAAAAATTGACGTCACGTGACCTAAAACCCAATCCGGTTTCCCCGCAAAATTTTGCGGGGAATGGATATCACGTGACCTGATGTCAGGTGACCTAAACAGCAATTTTGTTTTCCCGGCAAATGTAAAGGAAAATATACGTCACGTGACACAACAATTCCCTCTCCCCATCCTTCTCCTCCCTCTCCCTCCCGTTCTCTTCCCATCGCTCCCCCATTTTAGGTTGTCCTTTTCCTTCCTTACTTCCCTTCGCTCGGCCTTCCTCTCCCCTCCCCTTCCTCTCTCGTCCATCTCGCCCCCATTCTCCACGGTGCCCTACCTTCCCCTCCCTTCTCATTGGCCATGTGACACACCAATTGAATTTCCTCATTCCTCTACCCTTTGCTCTTCCCTCCCTCCCTACCTACCTCCAATATCCCTACCCTCCTTCCCTTCCCTCACTCCCCTTTTCCCTCCATCCCTTACCCACCCCCTTCCTGGACATGTGTCATGCCAATTAAGTTTTCCCCTCCGCTCCCTTTCCTTCCCTCTCTCTCCCTCTCCCAATCCATCCCTCCCCGTCCTACAGCGCCCTCTTTCCTCCCGGTTGCCTCCTTCCCCCCTCCCTGGTTGTGTGACACACAAATTCAGTTTCCCCCTAATTTATAAAATTATAGGTTGTCTACTCCCTGAACGACTGCTTAATGTATTCCAGACGATTGAAGCAGTCGGTCCTAAATAGGGAATTTTACGTATTAGAGGGATTTATTGATAAATGCCGCTGCCAATTTTTAGTTTTGCAGTTTATGGCCCATAACAACTAGGGTTCCGTGTTTTCGGATAAATCCGGACCAGTCCGGAAAACACCCCCTGGTAAAATTTTGGGGTTAATTCGGATTTATTCGATAAACTCCAAACTTTGATGTCTTAATGCTCCCGCCCCCCCCCCCCCCCCCCGAAAAAGAAGAAAAAAAGAAAGAAGAAAAAGAAGGTATTTTAAATTACGTTTGCTTTTGGACCATTGTCAGAGGGTCTTACCACTAATATCGTCAGGGTTCATTTAAGGCAACAGATGATTGTAGGGTCACTACAAAAGCCACTATTTTTGTTTCCAGTTTGGGCCTTACTGTACGTGCTTTAGAGGAAGGAGAGGTTGTGATTCGGTAACAGTGAAAGCTATGGACCATTGAGATTGCATAAAATGGGGAAGAGGGGCAGTTGACATTTCTCTATTATATTCTTTACCATTCTACCTTGTGCGGCCGCTGTGTAGGTTGATAAAATAGGATGGGACAAATACGAGCTTCCCAGAGACTACCTCAAGGAGTTTATTGATTTTGCGGTATCAACGTTTATCGAAGCAACACTTGTGTGCATCTTTTGTCGTATGATAATAGTGTTGCCAATGGCAATGACACCAATGCCAGATCCAGTTTGAAAAAATATTAATTGACAAAAATGCGTTTTTTATGTAGCGTACGTTTACACCAGGATATTATCTATTTATTTATATCTAATTAGAGACGCTGTGAAATTAAACTCTGAAAACACGGAACACTACCCATAATTCATGATATGAACTAAAGTAAAAATCATTCAGTCTACAAATACATTTAGGCAAACCTAAATTGAGTGTAATTTAAGACAAAAAGCAGTTTAAATTCAAAATAACTAACTAAATTGCCATCTCTCTAGGTAATGACCGTGTATAAGGCTAATCCTAATTTCACAGGGGACAGAATGAATGACGGAACAGCATTTTATTCGAACTCCTTTTCTCATATCTGTATAATTCAGTACTCTCAAATAGGGTCGGTGGAAATGTTTTTCAGAACGTAGTGTGCGGAGTTTACATACCACGTAGTGACAAGGAAGATAAACTGGGCTCAGAAAGGCACGAGCCGCAGCGTTCCGCACAGTAAACTAGAAATCGCGTTGACTACAACAGTTTGCGTAAGAGAAAGATGGTAATAATTTATTAATAACCTTTCTGTATGCCGCCTGCGCGTGCCTGTGTCATTATATATTGTGGTGCGATGGTGTTGGGTAAAAAAATAACTCTATTTACATACTTTATGGCGTTTGACCTACAACCGCGCCTACCGCCAAATGCATATTCGTGCGGGTTGTCATGTTAACAATTACTGAGTTCAAACCATAGTTTATAGTAGGTTCCTTGCTTATAACAATTAAATTTTCAAGTTACCATGTGTAAACTATTTTTCACTTAAAGGGGTACTCCGGCGATATTCTGAGGAACCACACCCAACTATATTTTCAAAATCGCCATCTTTTACTTAATTCCGGTATGCTATTTAGTATCGCGAAATTCAAAATAGTTATTGTGAAATCGGCAAATGAAAATGACGGAAAAACCAAAATTCGAATATATCCGCTTTTTTTCATTGCCGTGACGTCACGGGATGGCAGGCTTGCGGTTCGAGCGGGCAGCCTAAAAATGAACTATGCCGAGCATTTGTTTCGTGCTGTCGCGCGAGAGCTGGAGCGACCTTCGAAAGCATTCATTTGACACCATGAAACTGTTTGCCATCAGTCGGGAACAAAGTCTACAGCCCAAAGAGTGAACCTCTGCCTTCCCATGACGTCCACTTTTTCAATGTTGCCAGTAGAGCTTTTCACTTTGAAAAACACGATGAGGACCAAAATTGTAAATTTTAGCTATAACTTCGCGAAAAAAGTTATTGTGGGCAAATATTTGGGTTACTATTTCAGCGATGTTTGTTGGTGTGTTTAGCAAGTTTTCAGGCAAATTGGGGAGCTTGATAAAAACGCCGGAGTACGCCTTTAATGCCGTAGGCTATACACCTGTGCCTGAAGGACTTTAAAGGTGCTTCAATTGTGCGATCGCTGGATCCAAACTGTGCTCTTATAAAAACTTGCCACTCGTGCCCACATAGAGCAATGCAATTTTCGACGGATTTCCAGGTAACAATGATCAAAAAATAAAACTGGAAAACGTTTTCCCCGCAATATTATAACTCTTTAGCAGCCCCCGCTCCCGCTCTTCAGCAGCCCGCTGTTTCCGACCAAAGCACCATGTGGTGCTTTGGTCGCAAACATATTTTACGTATATTTATTTTATGGCCAAGAGAGAGAGAGAGAGAGAGAAGAAAGGAGTGTTGTACACATATAACGTGAAAGCAAAAAAGGAGATAATATAAAAGACGGAATTGCAGGGAATTTGAAAGCAGAAGAGTGCGTTAACAGGAAAGGCTTGCATTCCTTGTAGTCCACAGTGTGACGTCACTGCTCCAAACGAACCGTTGCTAGGGGCGTTGCTATGGACGAATATGTGGGACTGGATATCGCTCCAAACGAAGTATCAAAAATCGGACATGGGGTTTAAACGTCTAAAAGGAACATGTACAGTGAGTTGATGATCAGTGCAATGTTTGTCTTTCTAAGCGTCCTCTCTTTTGTCCCTTGTTATTATGCACTTTTGCTACAAAAAGGAACTCTCACATCTTAACAAGATAGGGGAAGCGTAGATTTTACACTTACCATGCACAACAGAAGTTTGCCGAGAATTGGCTGTTTCTGAAATACATTGCGACGACAACTTTCGGTCCTCGACACGTTTAGAGATGCCTAATGCGTACAATGAACGCATAGGGAATGTCTGAAGTTAGCCATCTGCAACCGTTAGAATAGTTCACGTAATGATACGTTTTATAAAGATAATTTAGAAAAACGATATTTCTTGGTGATCGACGTCCGCCTAAGCCTAATATAGTTCAAACAAGAAATGAAACTGTAAGAGCATGTAGCATCTATTTCAGTGAAAAAAAAAAAAATCGTTTCCGCAAGAATGAGGATGTTGTTTTCTTTATTGCTGCCACTTCACTGAAATATATACTACAGGCTCCCACAGTGTCATTTCTTGCTTTGAGGATATTTGGCTTAGACGGGCGTCGACTCATAAAGAAATATCAGTTTTCTCCATAATCTTTTGATCCAGGTGACCTCATGCTTTCATACTTTCAGGTTATATCCCAAACGCTAGCGTCACAGTCTCGCCAAGTTTGAGCTTTCTGCAAAGCTTAGTTTATTTACCCGAGACGAAAAACATTGTCCTATTTTCTCGGGAATAGGGCAGGTCTAAGGAAGCTTCTCTTGTTTATAAAAACGAGTTGCATGTATTTGTGTGCGGTACGAAATACTGTTTGTCGAAAATTATCACACGCAGGAAGATCTGCTAAAAATACAGCGAGAAAAGTGTTTAGAACTTGACATGAGAGAGGCGTTACCCAAAATATAGACGAGGGCCTACCCTATTCTATAGTTTGCAATTGACATGCATTTGATTGAAAAATCAATTTTATTTACTCTAACACATCGATTCGAGACACCAAACTTAGTTTTTCAGGCCAGCAGTTGAATGGATCTGTGCGTATTTCATACCTAATTGTAACGATCACACACAAAAAAAAGATTAACCATATTTTTTTTGAAGATTCCAAATAGCGAAATATTTGCATATCAAACAGTTCGTTTGATCACACACATATGTACTGAAGCAACTTCTGTGCCGTCAGGACTATGAAATGTGTACTGAACTGCACTCGACGTTGATGTATTTCACGTCGTGGTGGAACGGGATTCGACTTTACAGTGTTTTCACCCTTCTCAAACATGGCGGAAGCCTCCATATTTTGCAGTTGACATGCATTTTGTTGAAAGGGCAATTTTGTTTACTCTAACATATCGGTTCGAGACCCCAAACTTCGTTTTCAGGCTAGCAATGTGGGTCTGTGCGTATTTTATACCTGTTTGTAACCATCACCCCGAGAAAAAATTAAGCTGATTTCTCTGTTTTATTCAATACCCCAAATAGCGAAAGATCTGCATATCAAACAGTTCGTTTGATCACCCACATATATGTACTGATGCAACTTCTGTGCCGTCAGAACTGTGAAACCTGTGCTGGACTGCACTCGACGTTGATGAATATCACGTCGTGGTGGTACGTGATTCGACTTCAAAGTGTTTTCACCCTTCTCAAATATGGCGGAAGCCTCTACAGGCAGGCGTTTGGGCACTCGCACACCTTGGGCGTCGATCAGAGCTGTGCACGGGCAATCTTCGCTTCCGAAATCCCACAAAAAGTTGACCCCGAGAATAGAAGTTTCGTCGCTCGTGACCAACTTTAACGCCGTGGCGTTCTCCCTCTGAAAGAACTAGTGAGCCTGCGAAGCCATAGTGTCGTCTGCTAGCAAGGCAAAACCGGTTGTGAAAATTTATTACGGGCGTTTATCATCGCCTTATGGCACTGAGACGACAGAAAAAAGTAATAATGAGAAGAAAGAATGCTTACAAAAAAATTTCCTTATTTATTACACACATTCTAACCTCATAGCAAGCCCCCCCCCCCCTCCTTGCCCCCTTGCATTTGTCCATTACAACGTTCTTAGTAACAATTGCTTGGATCACAGCGCCATGTTGTGAAGTCGTCACTTACGGCGACAATTGCTACACAAAAGTGATGTTTAGTCAGTTTCCTAAAGGAGAAAGGGGATTAAAATTTAGACAGTATTGTTGAAATATAATAATTTTCCCTTTCAAGAAATAATTTGAATAAAATAATTTTACTTCTGAGACAGTGGCTGCTATAAAATTATTCCACTTCTGAAATAGTGGTGGGAATACAATATTTCTTGCGAGATATTAACCAAGTTTAATTAAATAAAACTTACTAAAAACGAATTATAAGACCAAGGTTTTTGTATAAATAGAATATAGGATATTTGGATAACAGTGATCAGTATGATGTACAAAAATTCTTTAACTTTTACAAACAAACAAAAATTATAAAAAAAGAAAAAGCTGGGCACAGCGGATATGTTTTAGACACGACTTGTACACTTTTATAGGTATATAAAGCGAAGGGCGGAATGCGTGGCTACTTTGCATCACATCGTAAAATTTCAAATGCAGTTAAATGCCCGGCTGAATGCAATCCACCGCCTGAACTCTGGCATTCACCTTCACTGTCTAGACTCTGCTAATTCAGAGAGAAGGGGATTACCGGTGCGATGCCTCTTTGCAAAACATGGCTTAAACTAAATAAAAAAAAAACAACTGTCCTACAGGTTAGACGAAGATTACATTAAAGCACGTCGAGAGTGTTTAGGCAGACCCACTCAGAAATTAGCGTGGTGTGAAGTTTAGGGCACTGGATAGATTCAATATTTGAGCCAGAATTTTTTCTTTGTAGGATGAGCGAAGCTTTTGTTTGCTTTACAAATTGCGACACACCGAAAATCGTTCGATTATACTTGACCTGCATTGCAGCACAACTTTTGCAGTGCTTTTAACACGTTGTCTGAGCTGAAAAATAGAAAGACAGTATTTCATGTTTTGCCATATATTATAAAGGGACATCGCCTGACATACGTCGGGGCCAAAAAAAAAGAAAACAAAAGTCGCAAGTATAAATGATGGTGCAGCTTTTCTCGCTCGCAAGATTTCAGTGCCCCAATCACCTCTCCACTCAAATATTCAGCAAGTTTAACCTTTTAGCTAATATTGTACAACATCTGACATATTCGTCAAATCGATTTCGAAATTGTTTTTTGAGGTACCCTTTTTTATGCGAAAACATGAACTGTCTTATGGAGCGAACCGAGGTTCATCAGCTCTTGAAGCCGCGCCAAACGGTACCTTCCCCTGTCCCAATGGAGCGAAGCCTGTTGTCTGAAGCAGAAATCGGATGGATAGGCTCCCATTGGCTGGCGCGCCTCATAGTTTCAAGGAACGAGGCTCCCATTGGCTGCCGCACGGCGTAGTTCCAAGGAACGCCACCAGAGAAGCCCTCTCCATGGCGGCGCAGCGACCCGGCCGCGGCTAAAGCCTCTTGATAAAGGCCTTTTTTACAAGTACCGCCAACCATTGTTGTGGAAACGCGCGAGACACGTGCCACGAGCGGATGCTCCGCCGCCATTCGCTTCCATGGGCCGCTCATTTCAGTGCTGCGCCGCCATTTGCTTCAAGGGCCGCTCGAGACATGGGCCTCGTGCGCTCGCGCATTTCACGGTACTTGCAAGACACGTAAACACATCGAGGGGCTTTAGCCGCGGCTACGAGGGAGCAGCAGCTGGCTGAGAGCCCGCACGGGCAAACTCTGGAGAGGCTTCACGGCCAAGCTCAGAGCGGCGCGACCACTTGACGAGGGTGCGCGCTCGGCCGTCGTCCTCTACCTCGGCAGTAGCGAAACGCCAGTACGCCGCAGACGAACTAAGGGAGCGGAAAAACGACATTCATGCTTTCGTATTCACAACTCATGAAAAGTGCTTAGGTGTCCTCGGTATTCTTAGAGCGCAGTTCTTAGGGGCCCGTCTCCGGCTTGAGCGGCGTCGCCGTCGGCGTCACCGCGCGTTGCATTATGGACGTTTTCCATAATGGCGTCATGCGTGATGTCACGTGTGATGTCACGAGGGTAAAACTTTCCCGCTAAATTTGGCTTGAAATTTTTCCGCTGAATTTAGCGGGAAAGTTTTTCGGCAACATCTAAAGGGGAAATTTTGCCGCTAAATTTAGTGGGGAAACTTTTCCGCTAAATTTAGCGGAAAAAATTTTACCCTTGTGACATAACACTTGATGTCACGTGTGACATCACGTGAATAAATGTTACGTCACGTAAAATTGAGTCGAAAACCTTTTCCGCTAAATTTAGCGGAAAAATTTACCCGCTATATTTAGCGGGGAAAATCGACGTCACGTGACCTGAACACCAAATCAACTTCTCCGCGAAATTTAGCGAAGAAATTTTCGCTAAATTTCCCGCAAAATTTAGCGGGAAAGTATTGGTAAATTTCCAGCTAAATTTGGCGGGAATATTTCCCCGCTAAACTTAGCGGGGAAATTTTCGCTAAATTTAGAAGGAAATTTTCGCGAAAATTTCTCGCTAAATGGGAGGGGAGCAGAGAGGAAAAGGTCAGAGTACGGACGGGGAGGAGAAGCATACCCTCCCCTTCGTACCCTCCTGCTCCTCCTCAAGAACAGCGCTCTAATTCGGCATTGCAGAGAATTGTAAACGTCTTTCATTTTTTAGAGCGCAGATCATAGGTGCCCGTTTCCGGCTTGACCGGCGTTGTCGGCGTCGCCGTCGGTATTTGGCGAAACAACGCGTTGCATTATTCGCATAATGACTGTCATACGTGACGTCACGTGTGACGTCACGAGGGTTACTCTCGTGATTGTTTCTGAGGGTTACCTTCGGGAGGGTCACGACGGTTACCCTCATGAGGGTTACGAGGGTTACCCTCACAGGGTAACGAGGGTTACCTCACTAGGGTCACGAGGGTTAGCCTCACGGGGTCAAGAGGGTTACACTCACGAGGGTTACCTCCGGGACTCTCGCGAAGGTCACTAGAGTAACGTCAGGACGTTACCCTCATGATGTCAGACGTGTCGTCACGTGTGACATCACGTGACATATGACGTCACGTGTGATGTGTGACGTCACATGCATCAAACCTTGCCAATATTCCCGCTAAATTTTGCGGGAAAATGTTTCCGCTAAATTTGGCGAAAAAATATTCCCGCTAAAGTTACCGTCGTGAAGTAACGTGTAACATCACTAGGGTAAAAGTTTCGCGCTAAATTTAGCGGGGAAGGAAGAGGGCATAATCTCTCCTCCTATCACGCCTGGAAGGTACGCGGAGGCAGTAAAGACAAGAAGGCCAGTGGATGATGAGAATAAAGGAATATATATTTACAAAAGAAGAAGAAAGTAAAGAAAAAATTACACCATCTTCCCGAGAGGAACCATGGGGTGATGCGGAGCATCGTGTTGTTTCCGAGGAAAGAGTCAGTTGCGTGCTGACGTCGAGAGATGGCGCCACCGACTGCCCTAGCGCAGAGCCGTATATGGGGAGAGTTTGGTCAGTCTATGATCTCGCCGCCGTGACGCTCTCCTCCTGAGCGAGCCAATCAGCGCGCAGAGCGAGAGGGCATGAGCGCATGCGCGTGAACTCCCGGCTGCTCCCAGCTGAGTGGGGAGGGCCGCCATCTTCGATCATTCTCCCGGCAGAATGCATTGGATCGCCATCTAAATCTCGATTATTTCCTTTTATATCGCTGGCTCTGGCAAGAAAAGGATATACTATTATTCCTCGGTGGGTTAAGAAGCTAATAAATGAAGTTTTCTCGACGTATGGCCACAAACTTTTATTCAGGCGAAAAAGAAGTCGGCCCGTAGCAGACGACGCGTAGCCTCAGCAGTGCTCTTCTCCGACAGCGTTGCGTCAAAACGGCGGCCGTCTCCTCTCTGCTCCCTTCTTTCTCTCTCGCTCCTTCGGCGCTCTCCTCCCTTTTGTTTACTTTTCTCCTCTCCGGCGCCTTCGTCGCCACACCCACTGGCCAAACTCTCCCAATATACGGCTCTGCCCTAGCGTTACCCCCTACGCTAGCCTTCGTCGCGGCTCGCGGCAAAGAAACTTGGAACGCTCGCCGTTTATTTTTTTTCACACTTGAAGGAGAGGAGACTAGAGGAGGAGAGTAGCGCGTGCGCGCGCGGTGTGAGGAGAAGCGAACGCACGCGCAGTGCACGCAGCTGGTAGAGAGAGCGAGCGGAGAGAGTAACGCGCAGCTGTTGGAGAGAGGGAAGGAGGAGAGTTGCGCGTGCGTAGTGCGAGTGCGGACTACGACGCCGACGCCAAGGCCGCGGGACATAGGCCCGAGCAAGAGATGCTCCGCATCTAAAAGATAACTATACTCGTTTTCACCTCAAGAAAAAAGGACGTTTTGCGCATTGTTCATACGCCGGCCGAAGTAGTTCTTGCGAGGTTTGGTTGTCAGAGAAAGAAGCGATACTTTTGGCGTTTGAAACATATTTGTTTTGATTAGATAACACATATCTACTCTAAAATACACCTATACCCGTTTTCACCTCAAGAAAACAGTAAGCTTTGCGCGTTGTTCATACGCCGCACGAAATAGTTCTCGCCAGATTTGGTTGTCGGAGGCACAGGCGATGCTTTTGGCGTTTGAAACCTGTACTCCTTGATAAGATAACGTGTATCCACTCCAAAATGCTACAAGTATATCTTAAATCTCCACCTAAAGGTGAAAATTAGTAATCATCCGCGAGAAGCCGGACCTCTTTTCCTACGGTTCTTGAGGTGAAAACAGTTATACATATATCTTAATTCTCCACATAAAGGGGAAAATTAGTAATTCTCCGCGTGGAGCCGGACTTTTTTATTGCTTTTCTTGAGGTGAAAACTGGTATAGAAGTAGTGCCAGGCAACCGTTATGATGCTTTCAGTATATGTCCTAGAAAAAAAAAACACAAAAACGTCTTCGTATAACAGTCAATAAGTAAGTCCCAGTCTCAGTGTAAGTCCCCAGTCGAGTCACTCACGAACACCTGCTCGTGGTTGGTGGCTGGGTGCTCAGCGCTCGGATGCCGGACTTGCGGAGCGATGTCCCAGGCTGAGTCCCGTTCCTCGGAGCGTAGCCGAGGCTTGCTTGGTGCGTCACCGAGATCTCGTTCCTTGGCTCGGTGCGTCGCCGAGACCTCGTTTCCTTGCTCGGTGCGTCGCCGAGAGCTCGTTCACTGGCTCGGTGCGTCGCCCAGACCTCGTTCCCTTGCTCGGTGCGTCGCCGAGAGCTCGTTCCCTGGCTGGGTGCGTCGCCGAGACCTCGTTCCCCGGCTCGGTGCGTCGCCGAGCCCGGATGCTCCAGCCGATTCGCAATGGATCCCAACCGCTTCTGCTCCTCGAGCCCCTGCGTCCCTTCTTCTTCTTTTCTTCTAGTGGCACACCCGTGACACCTCCTTACCCTCCGCCCCTCCTCCTCAAAAGCTGCGCTTTAATTCGGTGTTACAAAAAATGGTAAACGTCTTTCATTTTTTTTTGGTCAAATATATATGATTGGAGAGCACGAAGAAGCTTCAACTGTTTATCTAAATAAAAGCTCTTTCTTTATTGCGCTCAACTTAGGATTTTGTCATCTTTGCTGGCTTGATGAGAACATAGCAAGTGTGCATACGTGTTTTGGTCCACGTGCTACCTTTCCAAGTTCACAATTATTTTTTTAAATAACGCCTCCCCCCCCTTCCCCCCGCATGCAAGCAGTGTTCGGTTTGGTTAGCCGAGCACTGCGCCGGAAACACAAACAAATATGTGCATGTATATGGGCTGTCGTCCCCTTGGGTGACTTGGGGCATCATGGTTGGATGTCTTTCCCCATATTTGATACAGTAAAGTCTCCATACACAGTTAGCCTCGTTAATTTTCCTACACAATCTTCTGGCTGCAGAGAGCGGGTATAACCCCTAGGTCTCCGCCAGCGTTACAATTGGTCCTGAAAATAACTTGAATTGTGTGCTCGAAGCAGGACACAATTAAATCAGGTGATCTTATTTATTTCACTGCTTCACCAAGAAAAAACAAAAGAGGCGCGAGCGATATAGCTGTTATAATAAATAACATTCATAAAATCAGATCTGCTTCTTTGGGTTCTCTTTCAAGGGGCGTTCGCTGGTCTTGTCGTAGATAGTGGGCTTTTGACCCTCGGTCGGAAGTAGCAGGTCCGAGAGTGTTCTATCGACCGTCTACAAACTCTTAGTTTGGAAGAAAAACAGCAGCTTGGAACACCCAGGACCATTTACTATCTGATATAAGGAGTTATGACCTCTGTGCGATCATCTATCAGTCCGTTATCGGTGCTTCCTATACCACGTAAGCCAAACCTCCGGATCCGTGTTTCCGAGCAACGTCGCCACACTGGGAAAACTGGCGTAGCTTTCATATCGCTGAAATCTCGCAATAAAACAAAGAAAACTATTTGTGCCTTGGCCTAGTATTGAAACTATTTCTTTATTCGGTGCTGCCTCTTCATTAAGCCTTGTAATTTTTAGGGGCAACGCGTAAACCCGGCACGGGCTTCTCTGCGAGCCTTTCACGGACAGAGCTGGATGCAAAGTTTGGAACTTCACGATTCTTGAACTTCCATACCCAAGTTCAATGATGGCGTACAGTTTGTATCGTAATTCGCATGAAGAAAGTGATTTGCGAAAGCTCTAGATTTCAGGACTTCAAGTACTTGTAAGAAGACTTGTGCGTACCGAGCTACAAGCAACTGAGTACTTGTAATCAATTACATTTTATTGTAACTTTTTAACGCTTCAATTGCTTTTTACTGCGGTAACGTTCGCTGTAATTCAATTTTTTTGTAATCAATTACAAGCAATAAAGTATATGTTTCTGAAAGAGCTAAAGTTATTTAGTTGAGTTTTTTTACTTAAAAATCGCCCTGTCTGCCTGCGCGTCCCTCGTCTTTGTTGCACCAACGTTGGACACTTCTTTCGACCCCCAAATAACTATAAAGATACCAAGATACCAGCAGAATTAGAATGTCAACGCGCTCAGCGACGTTTTGACTGAAACGCTTTCAAAAGGCGGTCTCAGCAGTGAACTGCTCCGGTTCTTAGAGTACTTGGAAGCGTCCGTCGAAGGGCTGCGCAATCACTAACTGGTACCCATCGTGTTTGTGAGCTACAACACCGCGCTTCCCTCAAGTGCATCCGTAGAGAGGGTCGTCAACGTCGCGGCAGATATCTTCACCAGGAAATCATGGGAAGATGACTGACGAGAACTTCGAACGACAACTGCTGTTGAAGATCAACAAGGTGTAAATCATAAAAATAAATAAAGTGTAACAACTTTGAACATATGAATGCAGCAACGTGAAAAGTAATCAATTATTTTCTGGTAACTTCAATTACTTTTGGGATGCAGTAATTGATTACTGTTATAGTTACATTTTTCAGTAATATAATTATCATTGTAATTGTTACTTTTTTCAATAACGAGTACAAGACTGGTTGTAAGGCTTTTCAGACTGGTTTCACGCATAACACATATCCTGATAGTTTCGTTCTCGTTTATGGGCGAGGCAACGACTGGTCTCATTTCAAACGTTTCTTCAATTATATTTGTTCTTTTAAACGCAAGGATTCAAGCAACCAAAAGAGAATATATAATAGATAACAATCTCGTGCTCATATGCTTCAGATCATGTCCAAGTCGGGTACCTTGCTCTTCTAGGTCCACGGAAACTCGCAGCGTCAAAACTTTTTTTTTTGCCAACAAGTTTATGATTTTAGTGCATGAGGGAGCTTCAAATGTACATCTAAATAACAGCCCTTTCTTTATTGCGTTCTACTCAGTTTTTCTAATTTATATGGGCTGAAGTATTTCCAACATAATTTTACGGGATGATGATCTAAATCAATGGCTACAAAATGCAAAAACTAGACCGTCAACAAGAAGAAACAAATCAGGTGATTATATTACGATAAGAGGCGCAGAATTTGCTGAATTGCGAACCCTATGTTGTTAAACTTACTTTTCTTACTGGTCGCAGACCTCTTGCACTCCGAGCATTATGTGAAAGACGAACCTTTGGGTAGGACGAGCTGAAATATTTATATACAGGATGCTTCTTTTAAAGTGTATATAGAATTGTTAAAAAAAGCAGTGAAAGCTACACTTATGCGATTTGTGCAAGTTAGTTATACCGCCAGGGGGACATTGTATGGGGGCTAGTCCTAACGATCAGTCGGGTAATTAATTAAAAAGTGCTAATGAACTTTGAAAATAGATATATGGTTCTAATACAAACTTGCTGAGCGTCATTGAAAACCCATAAATAACTCTTTTAGAGTGACATAAAGCAGGGGCAGCAGTTTACGGCGTTCTAAAAGAACGCTCAATTTGGACGCGTTTCTAGGTTTCGGTTTCTTATCGGAGCGCATCTTTGCGCCCGCGGTCCTGCTAACCGGTGGTCGCGGCGCGAAGTCACCCTCTTGCCTCCCTCGCAGGATGAAGAGAAGTATGACGCACGTATGATGCGCGTCTCAGCCACTGGGGAGCAGGACCGCGGGCGCAGAGATGCGCTCCGATAAGAAACAGAAACCTAGAAACGCGTCCAAATTGAGCGTTCTTTTCGAACGCCGTAAAATTCTGCCCCGGCTTTATATAATTCTAAAAAGAGTTGATTTAGTGGTTTTCGGTGACGCTCAGCAAGTTTCTAATTGGAACCATATGTCTAGTTTCACCAATTAAAAAGTTAAAGTAAGAAATATTAAATAATTAGCCGACGGAGTGTTACGAATAGCACCTTATACAATGTCCCCCTTGCCGTATAACTCACCTGCACAAACCGCATAAGTGTACGTAGCTTTGACGGCTTTAAACAAATTGTTACATTTTCAAAGAAATACTATGTATAATTTTTTTTTCGGTTACAATATTATTGAAGACTGATATGAAAACTCAAAAGGTTTCAGATAAGGAAACATTACTTATATTTTCCACTAGAATAATTAGCTAAGGCTTCACATTACAGTCATGGTAATTGTTTAGGTGTTTATTTAAGTTTATACTTATTTATTGATGCCCACCAACAGCAACATGCCTTCCTGGTGGTGCATTAATTACAACAAAGACGAAGAAACATGACTCCACATATCAAACGCACTAACATGATACATACAAAAGACCAAACAAAGAGAAAACAGGAAACAAATTCGCATATGATATTATAATTTTAACATTGCTAAGTTATCAAAATAGCTTAAAGGCACGAACACGTCAATTGAATGTGACGAAGTTCAATTATACAGAACTTCTCTTGGGATGACAGAAAAAAGATCGGTGCGCCTATATGGCAACATAAAACAGTTCCCTTCGCCTCAAAGAGCAAGAAGACAAACAAAAGCTGACGGTGGATAAAAAAACTTGAGCATAACACAGTGCAGTTCAGAAGGTTGTGCTAATTTCACATATCATGAAGATCTCTTCTGTCGGAAAGTGTGTCCATACCTATTTTACTCAGCAACCAGTTGTAGTCATAGTAATATTTCTTTCCGAGGTATCAGTCATAAATTAGACGATTAAAACGTCTCTGGACGCTTTCAATATGCATAATTGTGAAGAATTAAGTGAATTACAGGCATTAGAAGAAAACTACAATTTTGAGCGGACAAAGTAATCATACAGCAGAAGCGCAAATGATGGTATTTTAAACTCTCGCGTAATTCTTGACACCACGATGAACATCCTCATTGATTAAGTCACCGCAGCATTAACGTGCGAGTCCATCCGAAGCGTTGAGTCCCATAACACACCAAGTTCTTGTACGACAGATGGTCTTTCTTTTAGGACATGTTGAGCATGTAAGGACATGCATATACTATATGTTTTCGACTACATATGATAACGTTAGTTTTTTTCGGATTTTACTTAAGACCAAATTTGTGCACCACAAATTGACTGCGTCGATATCAATCTGCATTTCCATGCAGTCACAGTGGGCTTAATGTTGTGAAATATTTTTACATCATCATCATACTGCAACAATTGAGAAAACTGAACACAATCGCAGATACCATTAGCAAATATGTTCTACAAAAGGGGACCAAAGTTAGATCATTGAGGGACTCGAGAAGTTGAAGTGTACGAGGCCGGCAAGCGTGCGAACAAAGTATGAGCGCCCCAACAAGTAAGTTCTGAACTATTTTATGTACCTGTTAGTGACACCGTATTCAGACACTGAACCAGAAGTAATTCATCGTGGACCTTATCGAATGGTATTGTGATGTCAAAGTACAATGCATTAACCTGTGCTTGGTTTTAAATGATTGGAGCACAGAACTGCATAAACAGACAAAAATTAAACTCAACCGAGTGGCAAACCTCGGAACAAAAATCAACCGTGAGCGCACTCACTAACCTCACTCTCCCTCACCGATCAGGCTTGAGGTGAGTGTGAGGGAGTTCGTAAGCCTCGAAAACTTATGAGTTTGAGGTTAAGTGAGAGGCGTGAGTTCGGTGAGGGTCGTGGGTTCGGTGAGTTCATGAGTCCTGTGAAAGACGTGAGTTCGTGAGTTCGGTGAAGGGTTTGAGTTTATGAGGTCGGTGGGTTCATGAGTTCATTGAGGGGCGTGAGTTCGTGAGTTCGGTGAGTTCATGAGTTCGGTCAGAAGAGCGAGCTCATTGAGTTCATGAGTCTGGTGAGAGTCGTAAGTTCGTGAATTCGGTGAAGGGTGTGACGTTATGAGGTCGGTGGGTTCATGAGCTCCTTGAGGGGCGTGAGTTCGTGAGTTTGGTGAGGGGCGGTAGTTCATTGAGTTTATGAGTCCGGTGAGAGTTCGTGAGTTTGGTGAAGGGTATGAGTTTATGAGGTCGGTGGATTCATGAGTTCATTGAGGGGCGTGAGTTCGTGAGTTCGGTGAGTTCATGTGTTCGGTGAAGGGCGGGAGTTCATTGAGTTCATGAGTCCGGTGAGAGTTGTGAGTTCGTGAGTTCGGTGAAGGATATGAGTTTATGAGGTCGGTGGATTCATGAGTTCATTGAGGGGCATGAGTTCGGTGAGCTCATGAGTTCAGTTAGAAGAGGGTTCTCATTGAGTTCATGAGTCTGGTGAGAGATGTAAGTTCGTGAGTTCGGTGAAGGGTGTGCGTTTATGAGGTCGGTGGGTTCATAAGTTCCTTGAGGGGCGTGAGTTCGTGAGCTCGGTGAGTTCATGAGTTCGGTCAGAAGAGGAGCTCATTGAGTTCATGAGTCTGGTGAGATACGTAAGTTCGTGAGTTCGGTGAAGGGCGTGAGTTTGTGAGGTCGGTGGGTTCGTGAGTTTATTGGGTGCGTGGGATCGTGAGTTCGGTGAGTTCATGAGTTCGGTGAGGGCGGAAGTTCATGAGGTCTGTGAGTTCATGAGTTTGGCGAGGTATGAGGTCCCCGAGGGGCCATGCGCTCGGTGAGGGTTTGCAAGGCGACGCCCAGGAAAAGCGGTCATGTGACTTCTCCGTACATTTCTGGGGAAGTTGTGTTGACGCTCGCTTCGCAATGGCGCTGGTAGCTCGTACGGCTGGTTCTCTACGAGTGATGGGAAAGAAGGAAGAGGCGCCGATTGCCTCAGGGCAATTAAGTTTGGTGTGACACGTCGCGCCACCTAGCTCAAAATATCTGCTACACTAGGAAGGCCCTCTCGCCAGCCTGCTTGCTGGGGGTGTTGATTCGTGGAGTTTTGGTCCTTTATTCTAACATTGCTATCGGATGTCTCACAAGAGCAAACGTCGAAGTTGTAGGCACTGTTGCGTACCTGACTGTCGCAAGCCTGAAATCTTAGCAGGCGTGAAGCTCAGCAGGTTCCCGTCGAGGCCGTGGAAAATACAACGCCGTCGGAGATGAATAAATGCCGTAAAACGCGTAAAATAAGCCTTCGTTTACATTGCCTGACTTGAAATGGATTTGGGTCATTCCATTTAAAACGTCCCAGACGTTGCGCTTGACCATTTCCAATTTTTAAAAGAAAATTCCTGGCTTGTTACTTCAAAATCCTTAATTTTTTACTAAAATAATTTGGCCGAATTTGTTTTATTGCCGAAATTTGATTTTTACTTAATTACTGATTAATGCCCAGGTTTACGCCAATTTTAGAGTTCAAACCACGGTCACCGTGGTTTGAACTTCTAAAATGGGCGTAAACCTAGGCATTAATCAATAATTGATTAAAAACCACATTTTTTTCGAAACGCTTTGCAATTTGTTTGATGAAATACCAATCTGCTTTTGCTTGTTATGTTGTGATAATTATGACTATTTTATTGTTAAAATATATTTTTTAAATACAACAAAATGCAGAGAAATTAGCTAATTTTTTAAATTTAATTATCGCTTTGCGCCTGGGTTTAAGCAAAGGTGGTCAAAGTAAACATACGAGACATAACGGCTTTATAAGAAGAGTTTACCGTTTTTCATCTCTGAAAGCTTAATAAAAATAAATTTTGCATAAATGGAGAAAACAATATTGAAGATGAGCTTCCGCGTCACAACCTCGCATTGTTTGTTAGCGCCTCTTCACCGCACAACACGCCACCTGACACGAGAGCTGGCATGTTGTTGTTGAAAACTCTTAAATGGACATCACAGGAGAGCGTAGGAAGGGAAGGGGAATTGGAGGGATAGAGTGGATGTATGCCCTTATTCCATGGCTCCGATTGCGGCTGGGGAATGCAGCGCGCGGGTCAACAGCCGCTTTTGCACACCGATGATGTCGCTCTACAGCCCTGCTTCCCACTCTTAAGTAGAAGGTTCCACCAGTGGAGACAGACCAGGGATCTTCTTGCTCCTCCAAGTAGTGTGATGCACGTCCGCGCAAGATTCACCACTGAGGGGGCAGTCTCCCGTATACAGTGTGCCGGTCGGGGTACCACTGTGCAACTTGGCGGGGATCACGAAAGTGTCCGTCTGTAGCCTTCTCCTGATCCATTCTTCTTTCCCGAATCCCCCGCACGGGCCTGAGAGTACGCGTTTGTCTAGCGCCCGCGCTTTGAGTGCCTCCTTAAACGAAAGGTCCGGGTTCACCTGATCACCCGGCTGAGCCGAGTCCCGGAGAATAGAACCTCGGGCCGCAGCATTTGCTGCGTCAATCCCTGTGTTACCCACGTTGCCAGGGGAGAAGACCACCTGCACCCATTTTATTTTAGCCTTACTAAGTATTCTACCCGCGACGGCGCACACCACCCCGCGAGAGAAATTTCTACAGGCTTTTTGTGAGTCAGGGATGACTGCTTGCCCTGGGGTTGCAAACGACCGCAAACGCGATCGCCGCTTCCTCAGCCTGCCCAGGCGAGTCTACTCTGATCGAAGTTAATATTAGAACCCGACCTTGGGGGTCCGCCACTGCGATTGCGGCGATTCCGTGCACTGGGCCGGCACCATCAACATAGCGCTTTCCGTCCCTGTAAACCCCTGTCCTAAACAGAGCTCAGATCTGACCTTTCTTCTGAAGTCATCTCTCCCTGGATGCATGTTCCTCGGCATACGACTAACAAATATTGTCCTCCTTATTTCTGCCGACAGCTCATGGTCGGTGTCAGTACCCGCATGCTAACCGCCGTCTCGAATTTATTCACAAGCCACGTCCCGTTCATCGTGGACACCAATCTCTTCAACTGAACCCCGTGGTGTGCTTCGTGAAGCTCATCTATCGTGTTGTGTACCCCCAATGTTAGTAACTTTTCGGTCGCTGTCTTCTCCGGAAGGCCCAGCGCACTTTTCTACACCCTTTTAATCAGGACACCGGTTTTCTTTCGTTTCGCTTTACTCAAGACCAGGTACGGTGTGGCGTAATTGACCCTGGAGATAATAAAGGCATCAACAAGTTGCATGGCCTCTTTATCCTTGATACCCCTTCTAGGTTTCCTGAGCCTCCTAAGCATGCCACAGACCTGGGTAGTCATGATATCAAGTTTATCGATGGTCGAATTGTTGCTCCTGCCTTGTCGAACGGGTTGGCCGAGGATACATATCTTCGTGGGCTTAGAGACCCGTTTCCCGCCCACCGAAACCTCGATACGTTCCGGCACATTTTTATATGGGTTCGTGAAGACAAGCAGTTTAGACTTCTCCGGTGCACACTGTAGTCTGCACTCCTCAGCACAGCCTTCTACAACCTTGGCAGCCGCCTGTAGTCTTTCTTCAATTTCCGCGTCGCTCCCCTTCCGGCACCACAAGTAGGGTGATGTCGTGGGTGTAGATGGCGTGCTCCATACCGGGAACCGCCTCCAGCGCGCCCGGCAAACCTCGCTACGCCAAATTAAAAAGAAGCGGGGATAGATCAGCCCGTGAGGCGTCCACTCAAACCCAGCCTGAAGCTATCTGATTTCATGCTCCCTAAGGTTAGAGTAGCTCTCCTGTCCGAACTTCGTACATATTAAAACGTTCCTTTCCCGCATTGTATCTCGTTCAAGCCTCTGAGTACGCTGGCATCCGATACATTATCGAAAGCTTTCTTTAACTCAAGGGCGAGAATACATCGTGTTTGCCCCCTGGAAGGGTTCTTTAAAAGATCTTTGTAAATCCACAGGAGGATGTCCTGTGTTGAGGTATGAGGTCTAAATCCAAAATTGAGTGGGGGCATGAGACCTTCCTTCTCCAGGTACCTCTTGAGCCTGCAAGG
>JAZHYW010042702.1:15000-22928 GCA_037355805.1 Ixodes ricinus | reverse complement strand
AGCGCGCGCCCTCGTCAAGTGGTCGCGCCGCTCTGAGCTTCGGCCCCGTGAAGCCTCTCCAGAGTTTGCCCGTGCGGAGCTCTCAGCCAGCTGCTGCTCCCTCGTAGCCGCGGCTAAAGCCCCTCGATGTGTTTACGTGTCTTGCAAGTACCGTGAAATGCGCGAGCGCACGAGGCCCATGTCTCGAGCGGCCCTTGGAAGCAAATGGCGGCGCAGCACTGAAATGAGCGGCCCATGGAAGCGAATGGCGGCGGAGCATCCGCTCGTGGCACGTGTCTCGCGCGTTTCCACAACAATGGTTGGCGGTACTTGTAAAAAAGGCCTTTGTCAAGGGCTTTAGCCGCGGCCGGGTCGCTGCGCCGCCATGGAGAGGGCTTCTCTGGTGGCGTTCCTTGGAACTACGCCGTGCGGCAGCCAATGGGAGCCTCGTTCCTTGAAACTATGAGGCGCGCCAGCCAATGGGAGCCTATCCATCCGATTTCTGCTTCAGACAACAGGCTTCGCTCCATTGGGACAGGGAAAATACCGTTTGGCGCGGCTTCAAGAGCTGATGAACCTCGGTTCGCTCCATAAGACAGTTCATGTTTTCGCATAAAAAAGGGTACCTCAAAAAACAATTTCGAAATCGATTTGACGAATATGTCAGATGTTGTACAATATTAGCTAAAAGGTTAAACTTGCTGAATATTTGAGTGGAGAGGTGATTGGGGCACTGAAATCTTGCGAGCGAGAAAAGCTGCACCATCATTTATACTTGCGACTTTTTTTTTCTTTTTTTTTTGGCCCCGACGTATGTCAGGCGATGTCCCTTTATAATATATGGCAAAACATGAAATACTGTCTTTCTATTTTTCAGCTCAGACAACGTGTTAAAAGCACTGCAAAAGTTGTGCTGCAATGCAGGTCAAGTATAATCGAACGATTTTCGGTGTGTCGCAATTTGTAAAGCAAACAAAAGCTTCGCTCATCCTACAAAGAAAAAATTCTGGCTCAAATATTGAATCTATCCAGTGCCCTAAACTTCACACCACGCTAATTTCTGAGTGGGTCTGCCTAAACACTCTCGACGTGCTTTAATGTAATCTTCGTCTAACCTGTAGGACAGTTTTTATTTTTTTTTTATTTAGTTTAAGCCATGTTTTGCAAAGAGGCATCGCACCGGTAATCCCTTTTCTCTGAATTAGCAGAGTCCAGACAGTGAAGGTGAATGCCAGAGTTCAGGCGGTGGATTGCATTCAGCCGGGCATTTAACTGCATTTGGAAATTTTACGATGTGATGCAAAGTAGCCACGCATTCCGCCCTTCGCTTTATATACCTATAAAAGTGTACAAGTCGTGTCTAAAACATATCCGCTGTGCCCAGCTTTTTCTTTTTTATAATTTTTGTTTGTTTGTAAAAGTTAAAGAATTTTTGTACATCATACTGATCACTGTTATCCAAATATCCTATATTCTATTTATACAAAAACCTTGGTCTTATAATTCGTTTTTAGTAAGTTTTATTTAATTAAACTTGGTTAATATCTCGCAAGAAATATTGTATTCCCACCACTATTTCAGAAGTGGAATAATTTTATAGCAGCCACTGTCTCAGAAGTAAAATTATTTTATTCGAATTATTTCTTGAAAGGGAAAATTATTATATTTCAACAATACTGTCTAAATTTTAATCCCCTTTCTCCTTTAGGAAACTGACTAAACATCACTTTTGTGTAGCAATTGTCGCCGTAAGTGACGACTTCACAACATGGCGCGGTGATCCAAGCAATTGTTACTAAGAACGTTGTAATGGACAAATGCAAGGGGGCAAGGAGGGGGGGGGGCTTGCTATGAGGTTAGAATGTGTGTAATAAATAAGGAAATTTTTTTGTAAGCATTCTTTCTTCTCATTATTACTTTTTTCTGTCGTCTCAGTGCCATAAGGCGATGATAAACGCCCGTAATAAATTTTCACAACCGGTTTTGCCTTGCTAGCAGACGACACTATGGCTTCGCAGGCTCACTAGTTCTTTCAGAGGGAGAACGCCACGGCGTTAAAGTTGGTCACGAGCGACGAAACTTCTATTCTCGGGGTCAACTTTTTGTGGGATTTCGGAAGCGAAGATTGCCCGTGCACAGCTCTGATCGACGCCCAAGGTGTGCGAGTGCCCAAACGCCTGCCTGTAGAGGCTTCCGCCATATTTGAGAAGGGTGAAAACACTTTGAAGTCGAATCACGTACCACCACGACGTGATATTCATCAACGTCGAGTGCAGTCCAGCACAGGTTTCACAGTTCTGACGGCACAGAAGTTGCATCAGTACATATATGTGGGTGATCAAACGAACTGTTTGATATGCAGATCTTTCGCTATTTGGGGTATTGAATAAAACAGAGAAATCAGCTTAATTTTTTCTCGGGGTGATGGTTACAAACAGGTATAAAATACGCACAGACCCACATTGCTAGCCTGAAAACGAAGTTTGGGGTCTCGAACCGATATGTTAGAGTAAACAAAATTGCCCTTTCAACAAAATGCATGTCAACTGCAAAATATGGAGGCTTCCGCCATGTTTGAGAAGGGTGAAAACACTGTGAAGTCGAATCCCGTTCCACCACGACGTGAAATACATCAACGTCGAGTGCAGTTCAGTACACATTTCATAGTCCTGACGGCACAGAAGTTGCTTCAGTACATATGTGTGTGATCAAACGAACTGTTTGATATGCAAATATTTCGCTATTTGGAATCTTCAAAAAAAATATGGTTAATCTTTTTTTTGTGTGTGATCGTTACAATTAGGTATGAAATACGCACAGATCCATTCAACTGCTGGCCTGAAAAACTAAGTTTGGTGTCTCGAATCGATGTGTTAGAGTAAATAAAATTGATTTTTCAATCAAATGCATGTCAATTGCAAACTATAGAATAGGGTAGGCCCTCGTCTATATTTTGGGTAACGCCTCTCTCATGTCAAGTTCTAAACACTTTTCTCGCTGTATTTTTAGCAGATCTTCCTGCGTGTGATAATTTTCGACAAACAGTATTTCGTACCGCACACAAATACATGCAACTCGTTTTTATAAACAAGAGAAGCTTCCTTAGACCTGCCCTATTCCCGAGAAAATAGGACAATGTTTTTCGTCTCGGGTAAATAAACTAAGCTTTGCAGAAAGCTCAAACTTGGCGAGACTGTGACGCTAGCGTTTGGGATATAACCTGAAAGTATGAAAGCATGAGGTCACCTGGATCAAAAGATTATGGAGAAAACTGATATTTCTTTATGAGTCGACGCCCGTCTAAGCCAAATATCCTCAAAGCAAGAAATGACACTGTGGGAGCCTGTAGTATATATTTCAGTGAAGTGGCAGCAATAAAGAAAACAACATCCTCATTCTTGCGGAAACGATTTTTTTTTTCACTGAAATAGATGCTACATGCTCTTACAGTTTCATTTCTTGTTTGAACTATATTAGGCTTAGGCGGACGTCGACACCAAGAAATATCGTTTTTCTAAATTATCTTTATAAAACGTATCATTACGTGAACTATTCTAACGGTTGCAGATGGCTAACTTCAGACATTCCCTATGCGTTCATTGTACGCATTAGGCATCTCTAAACGTGTCGAGGACCGAAAGTTGTCGTCGCAATGTATTTCAGAAACAGCCAATTCTCGGCAAACTTCTGTTGTGCATGGTAAGTGTAAAATCTACGCTTCCCCTATCTTGTTAAGATGTGAGAGTTCCTTTTTGTAGCAAAAGTGCATAATAACAAGGGACAAAAGAGAGGACGCTTAGAAAGACAAACATTGCACTGATCATCAACTCACTGTACATGTTCGTTTTAGACGTTTAAACCCCATGTCCGATTTTTGATACTTCGTTTGGAGCGATATCCAGTCCCACATATTCGTCCATAGCAACGCCCCTAGCAACGGTTCGTTTGGAGCAGTGACGTCACACTGTGGACTACAAGGAATGCAAGCCTTTCCTGTTAACGCACTCTTCTGCTTTCAAATTCCCTGCAATTCCGTCTTTTATATTATCTCCTTTTTTGCTTTCACGTTATATGTGTACAACACTCCTTTCTTCTCTCTCTCTCTCTCTCTCTTGGCCATAAAATAAATATACGTAAAATATGTTTGCGACCAAAGCACCACATGGTGCTTTGGTCGGAAACAGCGGGCTGCTGAAGAGCGGGAGCGGGGGCTGCTAAAGAGTTATAATATTGCAGGGAAAACGTTTTCCAGTTTTATTTTTTGATCATTGTTACCTGGAAATCCGTCGAAAATTGCATTGCTCTATGTGGGCACGAGTGGCAAGTTTTTATAAGAGCACAGTTTGGATCCAGCGATCGCACAATTGAAGCACCTTTAAAGTCCTTCAGGCACAGGTGTATAGCCTACGGCATTAAAGGCGTACTCCGGCGTTTTTATCAAGCTCCCCAATTTGCCTGAAAACTTGCTAAACACACCAACAAACATCGCTGAAATAGTAACCCAAATATTTGCCCAAAATAACTTTTTTTCGCGAAGTTATAGCTAAAATTTACAATTTTGGTCCTCATCGTGTTTTTCAAAGTGAAAAGCTCTACTGGCAACATTGAAAAAGTGGACGTCATGGGAAGGCAGAGGTTCACTCTTTGGGCTGTAGACTTTGTTCCCGACTGATGGCAAACAGTTTCATGGTGTCAAATGAATGCTTTCGAAGGTCGCTCCAGCTCTCGCGCAACAGCACGAAACAAATGCTCGGCATAGTTCATTTTTAGGCTGCCCGCTCGAACCGCAAGCCTGCCATCCCGTGACGTCACGGCAATGAAAAAAAGCGGATATATTCGAATTTTGGTTTTTCCGTCATTTTCATTTGCCGATTTCACAATAACTATTTTGAATTTCGCGATACTAAATAGCATACCGGAATTAAGTAAAAGATGGCGATTTTGAAAATATAGTTGGGTGCTGGTTCCTCAGAATATCGCCGGAGTACCCCTTTAAGTGAAAAATAGTTTACACATGGTAACTTGAAAATTTAATTGTTATAAGCAAGGAACCTACTATAAACTATGGTTTGAACTCAGTAATTGTTAACAAGACAACCCGCACGAATATGCATTTGGCGGTAGGCGCGGTTGTAGGTCAAACGCCATAAAGTATGTAAATAGAGTTATTTTTTACCCAACACCATCGCACCACAATATATAATGACACAGGCACGCGCAGGCGGCATACAGAAAGGTTATTAATAAATTATTACCATCTTTCTCTTACGCAAACTGTTGTAGTCAACGCGATTTCTAGTTTACTGTGCGGAACGCTGCGGCTCGTGCCTTTCTGAGCCCAGTTTATCTTCCTTGTCACTACGTGGTATGTAAACTCCGCACACTACGTTCTGAAAAACATTTCCACCGACCCTATTTGAGAGTACTGAATTATACAGATATGAGAAAAGGAGTTCGAATAAAATGCTGTTCCGTCATTCATTCTGTCCCCTGTGAAATTAGGATTAGCCTTATACACGGTCATTACCTAGAGAGATGGCAATTTAGTTAGTTATTTTGAATTTAAACTGCTTTTTGTCTTAAATTACACTCAATTTAGGTTTGCCTAAATGTATTTGTAGACTGAATGATTTTTACTTTAGTTCATATCATGAATTATGGGTAGTGTTCCGTGTTTTCAGAGTTTAATTTCACAGCGTCTCTAATTAGATATAAATAAATAGATAATATCCTGGTGTAAACGTACGCTACATAAAAAACGCATTTTTGTCAATTAATATTTTTTCAAACTGGATCTGGCATTGGTGTCATTGCCATTGGCAACACTATTATCATACGACAAAAGATGCACACAAGTGTTGCTTCGATAAACGTTGATACCGCAAAATCAATAAACTCCTTGAGGTAGTCTCTGGGAAGCTCGTATTTGTCCCATCCTATTTTATCAACCTACACAGCGGCCGCACAAGGTAGAATGGTAAAGAATATAATAGAGAAATGCTCAACTGCCCCTCTTCCCCATTTTATGCAATCTCAATGGTCCATAGCTTTCACTGTTACCGAATCACAACCTCTCCTTCCTCTAAAGCACGTACAGTAAGGCCCAAACTGGAAACAAAAATAGTGGCTTTTGTAGTGACCCTACAATCATCTGTTGCCTTAAATGAACCCTGACGATATTAGTGGTAAGACCCCTCTGACAATGGTCCAAAAGCAAACGTAATTTAAAATACCTTCTTTTTCTTCTTTCTTTTTTCTTCTTTTTCGGGGGGGGGGGGGGGGGGGCGGGAGCATTAAGACATCAAAGTTTGGAGTTTATCGAATAAATCCGAATTAACCCCAAAATTTTACCAGGGGGTGTTTTCCGGACTGGTCCGGATTTATCCGAAAACACGGAACCCTAGTTGTTATGGGCCATAAACTGCAAAACTAAAAATTGGCAGCGGCATTTATCAATAAATCCCTCTAATACGTAAAATTCCCTATTTAGGACCGACTGCTTCAATCGTCTGGAATACATTAAGCAGTCGTTCAGGGAGTAGACAACCTATAATTTTATAAATTAGGGGGAAACTGAATTTGTGTGTCACACAACCAGGGAGGGGGGAAGGAGGCAACCGGGAGGAAAGAGGGCGCTGTAGGACGGGGAGGGATGGATTGGGAGAGGGAGAGAGAGGGAAGGAAAGGGAGCGGAGGGGAAAAACTTAATTGGCATGACACATGTCCAGGAAGGGGGTGGGTAGGGATGGAGGGAAAAGGGGAGTGAGGGAAGGGAAGGAGGGTAGGGATATTGGAGGTAGGTAGGGAGGGAGGGAAGAGCAAAGGGTAGAGGAATGAGGAAATTCAATTGGTGTGTCACATGGCCAATGAGAAGGGAGGGGAAGGTAGGGCACCGTGGAGAATGGGGGCGAGATGGACGAGAGAGGAAGGGGAGGGGAGGAGGAAGGCCGAGCGAAGGGAAGTAAGGAAGGAAAAGGACAACCTAAAATGGGGGAGCGATGGGAAGAGAACGGGAGGGAGAGGGAGGAGAAGGATGGGGAGAGGGAATTGTTGTGTCACGTGACGTATATTTTCCTTTACATTTGCCGGGAAAACAAAATTGCTGTTTAGGTCACCTGACATCAGGTCACGTGATATCCATTCCCCGCAAAATTTTGCGGGGAAACCGGATTGGGTTTTAGGTCACGTGACGTCAATTTTAAGCTATATTTAGCTGGAAAACTGGATTGGTGTAGGGTTTACGTGATGTCAATTTTCCCGCTAAATTTAGGGGAGAAACTGAATTGGTGTTTAGGTCTCAAGACGTAAATTTTCGCGCTAAATTTAGCAGGAAAGCTGGATTTACGTTACTTCGATACCTCCACAGAGTCTATGTCACTTGACGTTAGGTCCCTTGGCGTCCTTTTCCCCGCTAAACTCAGCGGAAATGCACAGGACGGACAGACGGACGGACAGGCAGACGGACGGAAGGACAGACGGATGGAAGGACAAACGTACAACATGTTGGAGGGGAGTTCCATTGAAAAGCACTTCAAGCTTTAATGCGGAATGTTCCAGCAAACGACTTGTGCAGTTGTGTGCTTCAGACTAGCCAAATAGTCATAATAAACACGACAGACAGACACCACTCACCATAAACCGCAGTACAAATAGCTTGGGGGAGTTTTCGCTATCCCAATTGTAGGCCTTTTCAAAGCATTTTGAAGAAGCTTCTTGACTAGAGATGTATGTAATGACCTCAAATCGCACCACCAATCTCGTTCTAGATTGAAGTTATTTCAACTCATCCGCGCTTGAATATTCAGTCAAGAGACATGACCCGATTAAGATAGCATATTTATCACATCTGTCCAACTGCAACCTGTGTATACAGCAAGCGCATTCTTTATTATAATAATTATTATTATTTCGATGAGTCCGCAAACACTAAGCCTAGAAAATGGTAAAAG
>JAZHYW010042702.1:0-10000 GCA_037355805.1 Ixodes ricinus | reverse complement strand
AAATTGCTCAGCATCATCACATAAAATCAACAAACTGCAGAGTGACGAGAAGGCACGCGAAGTACGTTTACTTTCTGAAAACCGTACGAATTGACGGGCTTAAAGCTTCGGCTTGGCATCGGAGCGCATCTCAGTCTGGCGGCACGCGCCCCGTGGAGGGATAGTACAGCCAGCCTCCGCCGCGTCGCGCAGACAGCGCACGCAGAGGTTGGATGGACTGTCTCGCCACGGGGCGCGGTGCTGCCGGGGCCGAGATGTGCTTTGATAGCAAACCGAAACTTAAAACCCGTGGAATTTGTGCGGCTTTTCAGAAAGCCGTAAAATGCTGCGCGTGCCTTCTATCGTTCTGCAGTTTGTTGATTTTGTGGTTTTCGATGACGCTGAGTAATTTTCTAATTGAAACTATGCCCTTAAACACAATATTAAAAAGTTAATTACGCGAAAATAATTAACAATTTAATTATCTCGGACTTTAATAATTTTCCTAAATAGGCCCTGGCCCAGGACCAAAAAGACAGAAGCCTTTTTTTGTTGCGACGCGTAGTTTTCGCAATATTGAATTTGTCCACCTTTCGTGAAACACCCTGTATATATATATATATATCCCCTCTCCGCCGTTTATTCTGGCTTTCGGCGCAAGACAAAGTTCTTCGTCGCCTTGGGGAGCTCAACTAAGAAGTGGTGCTTGACGGAATGCAAGCGGTTGCGGAATGAAAACAATTTCGGTAAAGCGCCCGCGCGATTTTTCCGTCTTTTATGTACGTACTCCAAGATTGGTAACTTTAGCCGTTGCTTTAGCGCACTATTACGCTTCCGACGCCTTCACGATCGTTCTGAAAATTACTAGATTTAGTGGTTTTCTTTGGCGCCCAGCAAGTTTCTAATTGAAACTGCAGAGACCAAATGTAGGCCCTACACATTTATTTACACTATTTACACTCTACAATATCTAACGCTATGAGGGATACCTTCGGTACCCACCGAGATCGTCGGCCGTGCTGCACGCTCAGTCGAGTGTCGCGCGCTACCCGACCTTGCGCTCCTCTTTCCTTCTCTTCCTGGCGCTCGGCGCCTACAAAACCATGTGTCTATTTTCACTAATTAAAAAGTTAGTTAGTTATTTTTAATTATTCAGCAAACTAATTAGCAAGGAACGCGTATTTTCCGACGTCCGCCACCACGAGTAATGCGGTGCCAAGAAAATTATACTTTTTTACCTTGAACATACTAATGTTAGGAAGTTTTGTCACTCTTACGTGAAACACCCTATACACGGTGTTTCACGAAAATGGACACCTTCGAAATTGCCAAAACTGCGGATCGCACTAAAGAAAAAATGCTTGTGTCGTTTTGTTCCTAGGCCAGGGGCTTATTTAGTAAAATTGTTAAAGTTCGGGATAACTAAGTTGTTCATTATTTTCGCGTATTTTTTGTTTTAATATTAAGATTAAGGGCATGGTTTTTTTGGTAAGTTGCAGAGTATCATCTGAGCACTAAATAAAATAATTAATTGCGATAGGAGGCACCCGCTGCATTTTTCAGCTTAAAAAAACAGCACAACTTGACGGATTTTTAAGTTTCGGTTTGTAATTCGAGCGCTTCTCGGCATCTGACCGGTACACACGCCCCGTGGGAAATAGTGCAACCAACATCTGCTTCGCTGTCCTCACGCAATGCAGCAGAGGCAGGTTGCACTATTTCTCCACGGGGAGCGGTTCCGTCGGTGCCAAAATACATATATAACAGGCATGGTGGCGTAGGGGCCGACACGCGTAGGTAAAATGCGATATAGGCAACCTGCAATGCTGTTTCGTTTGGCGCTATCCAGCGACTGAAGCAAGAAACATTGGGTATGCCTGGAAGGTGCGGCTGCATTGTTCAGACGTCAGTTATTACTTTGGTGGCGTCGCTTATAGCTATAGTGTCTGAAGCAAGAAGTACTGGGTAGACCAGGAAGCCGTGATCGCATAATATGCCAGTACGTAGAAAGCTACGGCCCTGGCGGGCCGATCCGGAACGTGACTACGCGTCACCGGAGCGCGCTTTTACTGCGAAAAATTATCAGGCTTTTCGCTGCGTCAGTGCTCTAATATATGTGTGTGCGTTGCGCGTCTCCGTAGCGCATATCAAAGCCGTCGGCACGCAATGTGGGCCTTATCGTTCACCTCCTTTGGCCAAGTTACAACAAGACGGTATACACCAACTCATGTTTACAAACAAACCGGAGCGCCCCTAGCGGACGCCACCGGCGTCGCGCATGCGCGGTGGACGGTGGGCAAGAAGTCCGCCGTCGCCCATAAACAAACCATTGAATTTCGTTGTTGTCGGCGTCGGTGGGAGTCTCCGTGCTCTTTTTCGTGTTGGAATTGTTGATTTTACGTCCTCCTAACAATGTCTGACTACTTGAGCGGCTTCAGCAAAATTAACGGGGCAAAACTTTGCGTGAATAATGTGACGTGCGGCGATTAATTTCACGTGGACGCCGCAGAATGGGCGCTAAGGCCTGACTCCAACGATGAGATTCTACTCGCTATTTTCAGTCGCGACGTCGCTCTGGCTGCAAAAGTGTGGACCGTAGCTGAGATGGTGGACGTCGATACTGAAAACCGCAAGTAGAATCGGGCATTACAAGTCGGTGATGGCACTGATAACAATGACCAACATATCCTTGTATCTATTGTTTACACTTAGCCTACTTACCCTAACCAACCTTCAAAAGTGTTTTGAGGCCTGCACTTAGTTCTTATCGCAATTACCGGGTCAATGTTTGGTTTACGGGCCGCTGTCGTTTGAACGAGCTGACCGCAAAAAGCAGACAAGTTTGAAAGAGCAGACGACAGTTCGAACGCATCCGCAATGGAGTGCGGGCAAGAAGCACCGCGTCCCGCGTCAACAAACCATTGGAATGTCACGTTGTCGGCGTCTGTGTGAGTCTGCATACTCTTTTTCGCGTTGGAATTGTCGATTCTACGTCCTCATAGCAATGTCTTACCACTTTAATCGCTTGAGCGAAATTACCAAGGCTCGTTACGCTGCTAAACTTTGCGTAAATAATTTGACGTGCGGCGATTCATTCGCATGAACGCCGCAGAATGGATGCCAAAACCATCATGAGATTCTTCTAGCTATTTTCGGTCGCGACGTCGCTCGTGCTGCAAAAGTGTAGAAGGTAGCGGCGATGATCGACGTCGATACTGAAAATCGGAAGCGGGAACAGACCAAGCGTAACAAGTCGGTGATGGCCACTGGTACCAATGATCAACATCTTGTATCTACTGTTTCCACCGAGCCTACTTAAGTCTTTTGAGGCCTGCAATTACTTCTTATTGCAATCACCGGGTCAAAGTTTGGTCTATGGGCCGCTTTTGTTTGAACGAGCAGACGACAAAAAGCAGACAAGTTTGAAAGAGCAGACGAAAGTTCGAACGATCAGGCGGCCGTGTGAATTTGAAGACGCACTGAACCCGTGGGTGGTCCGGACAACTTGGCGGTTTTCTCTCGTTCATGTTGGAACAAAACAAATACATCTGGCGACCACAAATTGTTGCCCGCACAAGCAATCGTAGTTCGACAGCGTCTGGTTTGCCCTTTTCACGGCTACTATCCATGTTCTCGGACGATCGGAGGGGGCAGAAACACATGAAAACTGATCTTCAAACCTTTCCAGACTCTCTTGGTACAGCCCCCGTCGCAGCATTTTGACGAGAAGGCAGGTTTTTTGTCTGATTTCTTCTAAAAGAACACAGGAATGCATGTCTCGCACGGCGACTTCTGCCCACCGCCCCAGACCGGAAGTGCGCCCGACGCGCCACCACCGCGGCGTGACGTAGGAGAGTTGAGTTCGTGTATACCCGCGCACTACGGCAAGGACCGCGTTTTAAACAGGAAGTCAGTGGCGGATCCAAGGGAGGGGGGGGGGCGCCACCCCCAAACAAAGCAATTCCCCCTCCCCCTTCTCGGAGGGCAATTTGACATGGGTGAACCACCCTTGCACAAGAAAGAATGGGAGAATAGTATCCTTAGATATTTTCTCCCCCGCCCCCCCCCTCCCCCCAAAACGGAGCTCTACAGGGTCCGATCGAGAAAATTAAACCCTACTTTTCGGCCCGCATAAGAAAACTGCGCATTACAGAACGCTCAAACTCCAGCCCAAAGGGTAGAGCTAGAGGTCACAACCAGATGCCAAAGTTTCAGCCCGATCTGATAACTTAATCAAAAGTTATGTGATTTTCTTAAAATTTCAATGGGAAAATGCGGATGCCGATGACGTCATCAGTGACGTCACTGATGATGTCATCAGTGATGATGACGATGATGATGCGGATGCCGATGACGTCATCAGTGATGATGACGATGACGCTGCGGATGCCGACGACGTCATCAGCGACGTCACCGATGACGTCATCGGCATCCGCATCGTCATCATCATCACGTGACCTCTGGGGGTCACGTGATCAGGGGGACACGTGACCTGGGGGACCACGTGACCCGGAGGTCACGTGACCTCGGGGGTCACGTGACCTGGGGGTCACGTGACCTCGGGCGACGTTACGCTGCCGGCGGCGACGGCGACGCCGCCTGCCGGAAACGGGCGCCTAAGAGCTGCGCTCTAAAAGTATGTACATCCTATCAAAGAAATAGGCTGTAGCTATGGCTGCCTCAGGAAGCTCCTTGGCATAAACAAGGGATATGACTGCAAGAAAGAATGAGGCACTCAGTACCTGTGCGGCACGATTTACTTCTATGTTACTGAAAGGTTTTTGAAACATGTGTCTCTCAGTAAGTTTTGGAGCCAATTGCAAGCTCATCTAATTGGTAGAACGATAAAGTTCAACAATATGGGACCACTAATTGACCTCATTTCCAACGCAAAGTTTGTGTGCATGGAGATTGCTCTTGGTTGTTTTGGGGAGGTGCGGAACATCAAAGATAAAGTAAACATATTCTTTGTCAACTTAAAAAAATGGCTTATCAACACACACACGTTGGTTGGCCAAGCTTACGTTTGAAGCCCCCTATTCACAGACCACAGCCTTTACTGTGAAGCCAACAGTCTTAAGCTCCCGAATGAGAGTACTGAGGAGACTGCGTTTAACAGAAGACGTTGTTGGAGTGTGCAAAACAGCAGGCACGTAGCCAGGGGTAGGGGGGGGGGGGGCATGGGGCCCGGGCCCTCTTCCCCCCCCCGGAAATCTTCCATTTTGCTGGGGCCTCCTCTCCCCCTGCCCCTCATACAGCATTTTGTCATGCCCCCCCCTCCCCCGAAACAAAATCCTGGCTACGTGCCTGCCCAACAGTGTATGCAAGGGACTAAGCCCACCCCACGTCCTGGAAATTCCAGAGAGCACAACAACCAAGGCTCTATCTGCAATGTTAGAAATTCGTTCAACACCGTCATCTGTAAATCCATGGACAATGTCGTGTGCAGGGTCGTGAGTTAAGTTCTTTTTTAAAACAATCTAATCGAAAATCAAGACGCACACACGATCAAGTGCAGCCCGACAGCCCGGCGGAAACAACAGCGCGAGAAACTCAAACCGATCGGCTCCACAAATTCACGCCGAGCATGCGAGCACGCGGGCGGTCATGCGTCACCTTGATTGATGCAAAGTCGACCGAACATGATGCAGCAGAAAGCACAGACGGACGGCACGCACGGCACGGACGAACGACGCACGAACGAGCAGAGGCCATGCAGAATGATGCAGAGGCGACGGCGTGCAGGCAGCCAGGCCATGGCAGGCGCCATTCATCACGTGGTTTTTGTGACGTATTTGATTAACACTATTTAGTAGTTTTAAGTACTTTAAATAATTCTAAAGCATCCCAATTTAAAAAATAAATACTTCTCGGAGAGAGAGCTCTAATTAATATTAGCCAAATTACAGAAAAGCGCCACGTAGCGGAGGGCATTAAACGCACTATCTGGGCCGCGAATCGGCTTCTGTGTCCTCTCTTTACGTTTACTATATTACTCAATGCTATAGCTAGACCGACACGCGGGCTTGACGTCACGGAGCTGCGGCGGCGCTGCGATCGCGCCGGATCCGGGGGTGTGGGCAGAAAGGCGCACGTTTCGCATGGGCGTCATAGCATTTCAGCATGCCGCGAAGCTGTGTAGCCGTTAATTGCACCGAAATGTACAGAAAAAGTAGCGGAGTGAGTTTCGCGGACTCTGAAAGGCACAGAAGGTGGATAACATACGTGGATCGAAAAGAAGGTCGCCTCGCGTGAACGACTGTTTGTGCGGCAAGCACTTTTTTGAGGGCAAGTGCTGCTTCCATTTCAATCTTTGTCCCGAGGCTGCTTATGTGCAGGGAAACCGTCGTCCGATCGAGATCACCCGGATTTTGTTCCCACGGTGTTCGCGTACAAAGCACCAGCCAAGCGCTGGTCGGAGGCTCACTACGCCCGTGCTACCAAGCAGAAGGGGATCGGCGGCAGAACGGCAGCGTTGTAGGCGTTACCGAAAAAAAGTCACGAAATACGTTACTCACTACTTGCGAATAAAAAAAGAACACCTTACCGACCTACGTTACCTCAAAATAAAAGGACCGCGTTACCGCTACCAATAAAAAGTAACGCACGTTACTTCTGCGTTACTTTTCTAAATTATGATTTAACACGTTTTACTGTTTTGACAGTACAGGTATGCATAAGCTCATATATCAAGAAACATTTTGTTCATGCAGAAACTGAACATAATTACTTTATCTCTTTTCACGGTTTCACCTAAATACTCACGAGAAAAAACGCAAAAAACTAAGAAATTCACATGGCTTGACGGAAAAAGTTGAAGTGTTGGGAAGAAGTAACGAGTAACGTAACTACGTTACTTGAAATAGTAACGTAAGTACGTTACCCGTTACTGTGTCGAAAAAGTAACGAGCAGGGTACTACGTTACTGAAAAAAGTAACGCGTTACCGGTAACGCCGTTACTTGGAACGTGTTACCGCCAAGACTGCAGAACGGTCAAAGCGTTACCGTTTGTCATGCTTGTGGTCACGAGGGTAGGAAAAATATCATACCTTGATTCGAAGACGCTGTGTGTATTTAATCAATTAATAAATACACTTCCGCAGACCCACGGTCTGCTGATACCGCCGGCAGTGCGGAAAGCGTCTCGAAGTAATCGTAGGCCTCCAGAGACTTGTACACCTGCACCGTGTCGGCCGTGAACTGGCTTGGCGAAAAAACTAAATAAACGACGACGTGAGCCGTCGACGTCGGTGGCAGCAACTTCACGTCGGAAGTCCAGCAGGCCTTGTTTACGGCGTACGGATCGTCAAAGGCAACACCGTCCACGCACAGTTTGTCTCGATACCGCTACAGTTCAGGCTCGGGTAGCGAGCTCAAATAGTCGGGCATAACATACGACATACGTTGGCAGGAAATACGATCGCACAAATAAAGCTAAAAGCGTCCCTACAACGTTAACAGCGAGCGCACGCCACACAACGCAATGGCGAAAACAAGGAGAGCCTGACCGCTTTTGCCCACACAGCTTCCGCGCATGCGCGGCCTTCCGGCCGTGTTGGTAAACAGAGCCGCTCCGCGTGTGGGTCTATAGCTCACTCCCGAACATTCTAGGTGGAATATTCTAGATGACATGCATAGTAGATAAAGAGCCGTGCGCGGTGTTGTCGATTCATTCGCCGACTTTTTCTCGTGATAACCAGCTGTTACTCCGACGCACGGTCGCTTGCCGCTGCCGCCGACGACGCTCGCTGCTGCTTTCTCGATGTGTGTTCTTTTTTTTTCGTTTCTGGCACAAGGTCTCCTCCATTTAACCTTCAGTTCATTCCGTTTTCTCCTGCTGAATCGTCTATCATTCATGCTAATATCGCATTACATATATAGATGTGAACAACTTAGGGACATGCATACACACACACAGTCACATACAAACACTTGCATCAGGCACGTAGCCAGGGAGGGGGCCCATGCGCCCTCCCCCCCCCCGAAATCTTCCATTTCGCTGGAGCCTCCTCTCCCCCTCCCCCTCATACAGCATTTTGTCAAAAGCGGACCTCCCCCCCCCCCCCCCCGAAACAAAATCCTGGCTACGTGCCTGACTTGCATGCTGTTAAATCCACTATAAAACGTCGAAGTCTGTGGCCCTAAAACATGTTCAGTAGATCACTGGAAACTGCTGTAGCGCTAATAACAGAACAAGTGAGCATACCAACCAACACGCACTCTACTAGATATACGTGCATCTTCTAGGATATATTTCCATCTGAATGGGTTGGATATTTTTAGCATATAACTAATATTGCACAAGGTAATTGCAGGACATGTGTAAATTTAAGCTATCTATGTGTTTTCGGCTGAACTGAATACATGAAACGTGCATCAGCGACGACACTCGCATTCGCCGATTGTTTTGAAAGCATCTGGCCGTTACTTTCGTCTCATCCAGCGCTTCTGGTTTCAATTGCCTTTTGATCCCAAGCAATTGGCTGTTTAGTAAACAACAATTCTTCCCTCGTTTCTGAAGGCCATATGCTGGTTGGACGCGGGATCTGCCAAAACATTTCATTTATCTCAGTGCTTCAATTGTTTTCACTCTATCGTCCCGCAAATTATAGTTCTTCATATTGGTTTATGTAACTCCAGAAACAAACAAAATACTCTAAATGAATTATTTTCGCTCTTTCGAATATGTTCTTTTTTTGGTAAGAAATACATCTCATTCCACCCTCATTCGCGAAATTTCGTATCCGTGAAATATTCCAGAATATCACACTTAGCCGAATTCGCGAAATATTGAACCCCGAAAAATAAGTGGTTTTCAGTATATGGTTGAAACCGCAAAAAAAAAAAATATTCTGTTGTAACAAATTTGAAACTGCCAAATCAAAATACCAATGCCGATGAAAGGCCTCCCAATTCACACATTAGTTCGCCTGCTAAGCAAGTTATAAACAGCTACCACGATACAGAAGGAAAAAAAATAACACCTGACGCCTCCTTATAAGCGCACCAATGAAGTCACAGCGTCGTAAAGTTCCTTTTCATTTACGTCGTATCTTTTCCTGTACAGGCGCGATACCCTTTTTCTGAGAAAAATACAAGCATAGTTAGTACTCAAGGAGACGAGCTCCCTTCCAGGCCAATAGGCATCTCGGAATGATGGCACCAGGGTCGTCCCAGAGTGGTTTGTTACGTACGGCGCTACAAATCACCCGTGTGCCGTGGCAGCTAAGGAGGGCTCTTTTTCTGGGGAACAAGAGTGTTCGCCTTTCCCACAGAAAGACGTGTTTCCCCATCAGGATCCCGTCATGCCATCCTTTCTGATATTCTCCCTGAACGGAGCCACTCGCCTTAGTAGTTCGATACATCTCGGCTTTTTTCCTCGGCTCTTTATCTGAGGCGATCGCGGCTCCTTGCTTTTCTTTTCTCGGTATTTTGTTTTTACATTCTTTTGTTTTGTCTTTTTTGCGTCGAGTACACGCCCCAAATCAGAATAGAACTTGTAAATAGCACCATTCCTGTATGGCTAGTCTTTGGTACTGGTAAATTGAAGGTCTATCTTTAAAAGATGCCAGCAAGGCGGATTTTCTTTTAATGCGCATTACAGTATTTTTGTCTATTGTAATTCTAAACTACATCATATTTTGCGCTTCATAATATAGTTTTCGCACAAATTATGTGGACTTAGTTTTTCCATATGCAGCATTACGCAGGTATTAAATAATACGATTCACTGATTTTCATGCTAGCCTTCGATGCAACTGGGTTGTAGGCAGACCCTTAGTTTAATACAAATTGTTTAAGAGTTTCCAGTAGATAGCCCAAAAATTGAAATCTGAAATCCAACAATTATGGATGTGCTCGCTTTATATTGTTGCTTTAGAACTTAATTTTTCAGCTGCGGATATTCACACTCTTTATACCCTAATGCCACAAAACCTTATAATCACAACAATATTTATAAACAAGATACAAACCCAAAATATTGAAGGTATAACATTAGACCCCGAGGTCGTCTTAACC
>JAZHYW010042701.1:0-17098 GCA_037355805.1 Ixodes ricinus | reverse complement strand
CCAACTTTTCATTTTAGTAGTTGCCTCACCGGCAGGTAGAGGGCTCTGGCGCACTCGGCGCCATTAGGTTGCTTCAATTTGGTTGGTTTCGGTCTCAACGTGAACGCGGCTACGTCGCTGTTTTGCGTTATTTTTGCTTAATTTTGTGATACGATTATTTTCCTTGTAGCACACAACCAATGAAACAGTGGTACTGAGATACTTGAAAACTGCGAGGTGCATTTTAGCCTAAATTGCGTTTTTTTTTTACCAACTCCTTTGATGTATTTGATTATGGTCGGTTGCGAAACGCCTGACTGATGTAGAGGGAAGATTACCATCGTCTACGGCCGTACCCGATGACACGAGTTTCCAGAAAAACAAACTAATGAAGAGATTAACACGTGAATGTAAAGAAGCATATCGACAGCTTGATTAGCAATGTGCTGAATCGGCCAGAACAGATGAACTCGAGAGTTTACTACTCCCTGTTTGGTTTTCGTGGGCACCCAACCTTTAGTGAATTTCGCAGACTAAAAACATATTTTGTAATGACGCAGAAAATTTATATAAACAAGTAATATCGCCTCGGCCTCTTTCTTTTTTAATGCGAATAGCATTCTTTGGATACTTCACGCACGTTTCGTCTATGTATCTATCTATCTATCTATCTATCTATCTGGCTATCTAACCTCTTACGCCGCGGGTCGATAAATAAATAAAAAAGACCGGCGCCGGCGGGATTCGAACCGTTGACCCTTTGATCAGCAGGCAGACGCGCTAACCACAGAGATATGAAGGCAGTCATTCAACGCACTCTAAACACTTGTTTATATCTTACCATCGCGCGCGTTCCATGCACGAGGGCTCATTCCGCTCTCGTGAGGCTTAGCACGGCCTCTAGCTCACCCTCTCCCGCGCTCGGGAGAGGGTGATGTAGCGGCCGTGCTCTGCCTCACGAGAGCGGAATGAGCCCTCGTGCATGGAACGCGCGCGCACCGGGAGCTGTGACAGCGCTGTAAAGCGCGTCCTATGGTAAAGATATAAACAACCGTTTAGAGTACCGTTGGTTGAGACTAGCTGAGACGCCAGAAAGTCTGGTCGGTACCATTTTGAGTGTTTTTGCGTATGGCGCGTGCTTTGCTCGCCTTCCTAAGTGACACAAACGCACGTGCTGGGCTGCGGAGATCGTGCGCAGGGCTGTGAAAGTGTCAACAAATTTAGAATCGCCTCAAGAGTGGGCTGGCGTATCTAGAGTGTGCCGGCCACCTGACGAACGCGCATAACTCCGCACCGTTTGATGCTATTCGCATTAACGTAGATAATCATTCCCAAAGGATGGGTTCTGCTGATTTTTTTATTCTTCAGTATTCGAGCATGTATTGACAGGCCGAGTAGGAAATTTCTTAAATTATCAACCCTGCTAAAGTACTCATAAGCATGCAGCATTTCGCGATATTGGCCATAGGGAATAAATTATTTTTATATGAACTGACTGAAGATATAAGTGACAGGCCTACTGAAGACAGGCTTACTGAAGATATAAGTGACAGGCCGGTCAAATTAAATCTGGCATTTGTCTTCCGTAAAACTGGCCAAATAAAATGAAAGGGCGGAGGAGGAGAAATACCACGGAAGGTTTGGCTAAATTTTAGCGCTGGGCACTACTTCACGTACCTGTGTGAACAAATATTTATTTGTTTGAACAGATTTGCTCTGTAAATTTCGGCGTCGCTTGCCACCAAAAGTAAACCTCTATTCGCCATCGGCAATCCTGGACTCAAATAATTGCTATGCAGACGGCTTTCTTTTTCGGCGTCAAATATTCAGGAAACTAGATACTATAAATATTAAAACAGCGTACGCAAAAAAAAAAATATCGTCATTTGTGCGCATGCATTCAACCCAAACCGCGTTTTGGATTTGAAAAAAGAAACAACAATATTTCTTTGTGCACGCTATACTAAAACTCGCTACTGTTAAGTTGTCTATGGCAGTTCCTTACACGGGAAGTCCAAGCCTTTGTGTTAAAATAAACTAAGTGGATGGCACTGGTTATCTAAATATAATCAATAAATCACTTAAATGACTGTCGAAATGGGAGCGAGCACGGTAGACAACTTCTTAAACTTCATAAGTAAACCGACCAATCGAATGTTTACGTCGCAAAAAAGATTGCGAACGTCATACACATGTAGGTGTGATATTATGAACAAACAAATCGCCTGAGGTTGACATAACATTACTTCTATAGCCTCAGATAAAATACGAGTTAAATGTCCGTTGTTTATCTCCTCGGCGCTTTCCTCACACAATCAAAAGAAACTGTTTTCGATATATTATGAATACAAAGAACGATACTTTCAGAAAATACAGATAGTCTCCTTGCGCTGACTATTCTTGACACCTTTCGATCCTAAATGCGCGATATAAATATATGCGCGTCTTACTGAGATTGTTCCGTAACTATTACCAAACAAACCTCAGTTGTCATAAGGACCTTTAAACCCTCGTGATGTCTTAGTCGTCGAGTAGACGTATCGGACTACATACAGTTTCCGAAGTAAGGCAAGAAAGCGAGGTGAAACGCGACGAAAAACGTGTATACAACGTACCCGTCCAGGCGCTAAGGGGTGAGCGGAGCAGCAAGTTGAAGCAACCTAATGGCTGCCGCGTCACGTGATTCCAAGATGGCAGCGCCCATGCAGGGGAGTGTGAAAAGGTCTATAGCGGGAGTCATATTGAAGAAAGGTGACTGCAGTTACCTTCGGTGACACGAAGAACGTTAAAACTTTATTTTGTTGGGTCGCACTTTGGCTGAAATCTTGAATATAAAATATTGCAAAATTGTAAGAGTAGAATATGCACAAACAATTCCGAGCTAGCTGTTTTTGTTTGTTTACTTATTTACGCTAGGGATGAACGGATGAGAGCTTCACAGTGCTTTTACGGAAATGTTGCACAGCATATACAACACACACACACACACACACACACACACACACACACACACACACACACACACACACACACACACACACACACACACACACACACACGCACGCACGCACACGCACGCACGCACGCACGCACACACACGCACACACACACACACGCACGCACGCACGCACGCACACACACACACACACACACGACCGATAAGTGGATTACGCAACTGTCAGATTTATGCAAATATTGCGTTGTTTGCAGTGTTAGTCTTGCCTATGAGTTACTAGACTTGTCTAAAAATTATACGCGTTGCACATAAAACTTCAAACGTTTTTATGCTCATTTGTTATTTTTATTCCTACCTTGCGTTTTAGTTTTGAATACTTGCTAATTCACTCGTAGTATGTTTTGAGTAAAACGACCCAGAATAATCCCCATTCGGTTTCTATTTACCTATTCTAAACAAATAAAAACAATATTTCGGATCGTCACTTCCTTGTAAAATGTAAGATGTGTTTATTGTTGTGGGACTCCCAAAGAACGCATGGAAAGCATTTATTAGAAATTGACAACTTCCTGGCACGTTCCGACCTACCGGTCTTTAAAGTTCACGCCACGTGAACTTGAACTAGATTTGAAAGCGCGGGTTTCCCGCTATGTCACCCTTCTCTTCCCTGCCTCTTTTCAAGTTTGCTTTTTTGCTTTTATTTTATTTGGCTGCCGCGTTTTACATAGAAAATGCCGCTTCATCCATCGCAAAAACGCAGGAAGAGAGCGTTCGCCAATCGTAAACAGCGCTTGGGTTTTCTGTTGTCGATGTCAAGCCAGACACGCATCGATAAAAATGCAAACAGTCTACCGCTAAGCGGGCAGGGCGCTAGAATCCACGCGTACTTGCCAGACTAATGAATTGTGCCTGCCTTTCATCCCGTGACCACACTCTTCGTTCATGAGTATTCGGAAAGGGGTAAATTATGGTGTATGATAGTCGTTTGCCTGGACCAACGAGTACACAGTTTCCACCGCGCTTTCAGTTTAAAGGCGAACGTAGCATAAAGCTGCATTTACAGTGGCGTTGTACTCACAAACCGCGAAGTGGATCCCCTTGTTTTCATCATAAAATACGTGTGAAATAATGCAACCCCTTTCAAAAATTGCTGTGAAATTGCGGTTCAATATGAAAACGAAAAAGTTCGAGGTACAGTGCGAATTGGAGAGGGGTGAAGCAAGCAATCTTCGCTCAAGTGCTTGTCGTGAACCAAAGGGGCGCCGCGGTTAACGTAATTGAGCCATCGTAGGAAAACAGAGTGAGACAAGGACGTGAACGGGATCGGGCACCGTCATATGATATCTCTTGCCTTCTTCGTAATGATATCTCGCTACATGCACAGTGGAGGAGGCATGGGTGCGTTTGTGCCATAGACGATATCGGAAATAGAGTAAACGAGAGGGTTGATAGGGGGCTAACCTATGAATATAAATGATTCATTTCATTTTGCGTTTCTGTTTTTTTTCTCTTGATGATTGCGGGTGACTCAGCGGTGCAGGGCATTTGACCGGGTCGCCCGCATGTTAAATCCTCTCTCGTGATTTCTACCACGAGGTGGCGAAGCGTACTCGGCCACGCGAGCGACGCTCCGTTGATGATAAAATGCAGGCGCCGAAGTATGTGGTTATGATTCTGTTCGCGGCGCGTGGCGATGACAGTCAACTACCTGTTGTTGAGCAAGTCCGTTATGCCATTCTCCGAGGCTTGTAACAACGACGGAAATCCTACATCGGTGCCTATACTACTGCTCGCTTGCGAGTTCTGCGGCTGATGACCAGCAGCGTGGGACACGTTCGATCGAGTTGACGACTCCGAGAGGTGAGTGAATATGTTTTAAAACTTTGGTTGGGACTAGTTGGCTCATATCATTTAAAAAAAAACTAAAAGCGCGAACTGAAACATGGAAGATTAAAAAAACGCAGTCCACAAAGACGGATGCTAGTAACAACTGGTTTTATTGAATAAACATACAGGCAACCAAACTGTCCACGAAGTTTGTTAAAAGAGCGAATGAAAAGACGGAGAGACATCGTTGAAGCTTTCTTTATCAAGAACTTGGGCGAAAAGTTGTGAAATGCGGTCCATTTTCTGCTGGATCAGGAGATGTCTTTTTTAAATGACTTCATATAAGACTGCCGATATATGTTATCGGTTTAGGCCTGTTATCGGTATGGTGAACGACAGTCTGGCTGAGTGAATGTCTCTTCAATAAAATCAGTTGTAAGAGTGCCGGTCCTTTTCGTATGTGTTTTTTGTTTCGTCCGTGTTTCACTTCGCGCTTTAAACATTGCTGGTATTTGCGTGCTCCAGTTCTTTTGCTTCCGGCTCGAGGCTTGTTTCACCAGGGCACGGTGTAAGATATACTCTTTAGGTGAGGACACGGCGGGGCTGAACGCGCGGCGCGAGGAATCAGATAGCGTTCGTTCGACGGGCATCCGAAAGGCTGCATCATTCCGCTGCCACCGCGCCCGTTTACGCGTCGCGGCTGACAGTGTCGCCGGCGGCCAAACGGCGAAACTGTGTGAGAGCGAAAAAAATTACCTCGTTGCCATGACACCCCGGTACACCGTGGTCTTTCTGCACGTGCGACAACCTCGCTGGAGCCCTGCGCCCGATGCTTACATTTACAACTTAATTGCATGTCATCATCTGCAGTTCATTTTGTAACAGATTTAGACCATTTTTACCGTCGGCGTACCGGATACCTGTGAGAAGGGAGGAGGTACAGGAATCAGCGTCAGCCCTGGCGTATATTGAGCCCAATTATTTATGACAACTGAAGTTTGCTCAGTGATAGTGGCGGAATATTCGAAATAAGTATAGTGTAATGTATATGTATACTCGTGCATTTAGGGTGACCAAAATACTTAGGATATAGAGCTATCTGTGTTTCCTGAAAGCCTCCTGCCTTGCCTTCATAACAAATTTAAAATAGTTGTTTTTGATTATCTAGGATATATAAGATATATAGGTAACGAACAATTAACTCACATATTATCTGATGCTCGCGATAATAATAACGTCCACATCAGGCGATTTCTTTGTTCACGATATTACACCTAAAATTTTTAGACGTTCTTAATCGTTTTTGTAATATAACATTTGCTTGATTTGTTTATTTATGATTTAGAGAAACTGTGCACCATGCTCGGTCCCATATCTGCAGTCATTAAAGGGTGTTGACATTTCTTTAATACAAAATTTAATATTTTTAGTTTAATAATTTCAACATAAACACCCATGTGGAAAAAAAATCTGTCAAAGGCAGCATGAGAGTGCCTAGGGCTCGCATTATGTGATGCCGAAAAGAAGCTATCTATATGAAAATCGCCCGAGTTCAGCGTTGTTGATTCTAGATCGAATCAGCTTCAATGGAGATCTGTCTACATAGGTTCATGAAGTCGTGCCTAGCATTCGACTTTAGCCAAACGTACGGGAACTCGCCTCTCTCGGGCCCTTTAATTTTATTTGGCAAAGTTTATACGAAGACAAAATTTTAGACTTCAATTGATGGGCCTGTCACTTATCTCATGTGCCAAAAACGTCGTAATCAAATGTCAGTAAAACAAACAGTTTATTCTCGAACTCCAACGTTGTGAAATGCTGTTAATAAGTACTTTAGTAGGGTCAATAGCTAAAGGAATTTCCAACCCGACCTAGGACGGACTATCGAAATAGTTCTCGAGTACTTAAGTTTTTTTAAAGAAAATAACCCGAGACAATATTACTTATTTTTTAGAGTATCTGCGCTATTATAGGAGACATTTTGAGTCTCTAAAATTTAGAAAAAAGTTGCTGTCCGCGAAAATCAAACAGTGAGCAGTGAACTAGCCACTTGATGTGTTTTTCGCGATTAGGAGGTTTTTAATCAGGTTGTGGAACTGCATTTTTACTATACTTCTACTCATTAGTATCTTCATTAGTTTATTCTTCTAGAAACTAGGGTCAGTGGGTACGGTCGTAGACGATGGAAATCTACCTTGTGTATCAAAGTCGTTTTCCCGCCGAACCTGACCGAAATTAACGACGAGCATGACCAGATGCACCGTAAAATGTTCGTAAGAAAGTCCGCGAATATGACTCGAAACCACCTCGTGGTTCTCAAATTGGCTCAGTACCAGTGGCGTCACAAGGGGGGGGGGGGGGGCGGTCCGCCCCGGGTGCAGGGCTCAGAGGGGTGTCGCGGCGGGCTACCGCCCCGGGTGCCGCTGACCCTCGTGACGCCACTGCTCAGTACCACAATTTTATTAGTTGTGTGCTATAACGGGCACATTTGTATTACGAAATTAGGCGAAACTGACATAACACATAAATATACATAATGATTGAAAACCTGAGACTGTGGTTTGAAAACGGAAACTCGTGAAGTAGGAAGAAAAAGGGGACAGACAAACTCAGCTCACAATGAGCTGAGTTTGAAACGTTGTCTGTCCCGTTTTTTCTTCCTACTTCATGAGTTTCCGTTTTCAAACCACAGTCTCAGGTTTTCAATCATTATATATAACTTACACCAGCTCGACCGCACTTTAACCGTTTTTTCATATAACACATAAACACAGCCGCGAGCGCACGGAAACCGAAACCAACCAACTTGAAGCCACCCAATGGCGGCGAGTGCGTCAGCGCTTTCTATCCGCCGGTCGGGTAACTACTGAGATGAAAAGGTCTTATGGATATTCGTTGGACGCCATATTTGAGGGTGCTGTTTAGAGCGCATGCTCAAAACGAGGTCTCATTGATAGGCTGCTAAGACCGGCACTCTTGATGGTGTGGAATGCACGTTGCAAGAAAACTCTGAAGCCCACCGCCAGCACGCGCTTAGCAGCCGCGCACACCCCTGTTGGCCCTTAAAGGGGCAATGCAACAATTTTTGTGCTTTGCGCAAATACCGCTCAGTCTGTCTATGCTGGAAAAAGCGGTGGAGAAACTGCATCGTGACGTCGCCGGTGGGAGGAGCCTAATCTCCATCGCCAACAAACTACATCGGAAGAGAACTGCACCGTGACGTGGCCGGTGACGTCGCCGAACAGTGGCGATTGAGTTGAAACTACATCGTTTTTGTTTTCCCTACAGGGAATTTCGGAGAATCGCCGAGTGGGCTAGCGCACACCAGCTCGGAGCACGTGGAGCGAAAGCTCGCGCTGCAGAACCCAGGGTCTGCAGGGGGAACAGCGCACCCGCAAAACAGTCACTCGAGTCAACACACACACAAAAGAAAGACACACTTACACAGCGCTGCGTAAGTGTCTCTTTCTTTTGTGTGTGTTGACTCGAGTGACTGTTTTGCCGGTGCGCTGTTCCCCCTGTAGATCATGAGCAACAATCTCGCCCGAACCTCTGTGTTAACAAGAACCCAGGGATCCTGGGTTCAATTCCCGCCCCTGCCCGTTTCGATCTGAATGAGCATCGTACCGGCGTGTGGTCGTGTATCACTACTGCGTGATGCACGTTAAAGACCCCGGGCTAGCAGTCGTACTGCACTGGCTAAATTGCTTATCTACAGTGGGTAACAATGTCGCCATGTTCAGGCAGACTAACCTCCTGCTGTATAAACAACTAACGACAAATTTTACTTTTTGACTATGTTTGACTGCGTTAGTGCAACTTCTCTCGTGCTGCACGAGAAAGAAAAAAATGTTCCATCGGAGGTTAAATTTTCGGTGAAGTATGAAGCAAAAAAGAAGAAAAGAGAATATTTCCCTCAAGTTGGGTTCGTAGTAGAAGAGGAGGAAAAAGAAAATCAGTTGTTAGCCCCACGGTGTGTATGGTCTTTTCTTTATGTGTATGTTTATTCTAGTTCAGCTGGCCTTACCTGAAGTAGTTGCTTTAAAATAAAGTATATATCTCTCTCTCTCTACCTGAAGTATGAACGAACTAGCTCAACTTAAGCCTGTTACCGTTGCTTGCTTGGCTTTTCGCTCAGCCAAATCGCTTATATGGGGTGCACTCAAATGAAAACACAATCGTGTTGAATCGTGTAAGAGTATTTAGAATATTTATCGATCACGCCGCTGAACTTGCATCGCTCGAAGAACTTCCTTTTTGTGAGCGCCTTCTCTGCTTGAGTTTGTTGGAAACACAGCCACTTCGATCCGAGGCAATCGATGATAGCGTTGGTGACATCACCAAGTACGCGACTCACAGAGCACTGGTGAACACCAATGTTTTCGTCGCTCCTGACGGTTCCCTGGAAGCCGCCAGCGGCGTAGAAGCGTAGAGCTGCGAGGACTTGTTGTTCGACCGTCAGCACACGGGGCCCTTCACGACGCCGCTGGAGCTTTCCGCGAAGCTGGTCGCACAGCCAGCGAGTCACCCCTTTGGTCAGCCGGTATTCGCCCACAAACCTCGCATCGCTCGTCTCGAAAGCATCCCGGTGATCTCTAAAAACTCGATCCGCTGGCGAACCCAACAGTAGAGATGCATATGTTAGGGTCGCCATCTTTTACGATGCAGATTGATCTCTGGCTTCGTCTCGACCACTCAGTTAACTGCATCGTCAAAGTGCATCGTGACGACATTTTGACGTCACCGCCAACTGCATCATTTTACGAGCATAGCTCGAACTGCATAGGGAAAAACTACATTTCAACGTCATGTCACGTGACCCGAGAGAATAGCCAATCAGTGCCCGATGCAGTTTTCTACATCATGTAGTTTGCGTTCCAGCATAGATAGACCAGTCTGTCTATGCTGGAAAAAGCGGTGGAGAAACTGCATCGTGACGTCGCCGGTGGGAGGAGCCTAATCTCCATCGCCAACAAACTACATCGGAAGAGAACTGCACCGTGACGTGTCCGGTGACGTCGCCGAACAGTGGCGATTGAGTTGAAACTACATCGTTTTTGTTTTCCCTACAGGGAATTTCGGAGAATCGCCGAGTGGGCTAGCGCACACCAGCTCGGAGCACGTGGAGCGAAAGCTCGCGCTGCAGAACCCAGGGTCTGCAGGGGGAACAGCGCACCCGCAAAACAGTCACTCGAGTCAAAACACACACAAAGAAAAGACACACTTACACAGCGCTGCGTAAGTGTCTCTTTCTTTTGTGTGTGTTGACTCAGTGACTGTTTTGCCGGTGCGCTGTTCCCCTGTAGATCATGAGCAACCAACTCGCCCGAACCTCTGTGTTAACAAGAACCCAGGGATCCTGGGTTCAATTCCCGCCCTGCCCGTTTCGATCTGAATGAGCATCGTACCGGCGTGTGGTCGTGTATCACTACTGTGTGATGCACGTTAAAGACCCCGGGCTAGCAGTCGTACTGCACTGGCTAAATTGCTTATCTACAGTGGGTAACAATGTCGCCATGTTCAGGCAGACTAACCTCCTGCTGTATAAACAACTAACGACAAATTTTACTTTTTGACTATGTTTGACTGCGTTAGTGCAACTTCTCTCGTGCTGCACGAGAAAGAAAAAAATGTTCCATCGGGGGTTAAATTTTCGGTGAAGTAGGAAGCAAAAAAGAAGAAAAGAGAATATTTCCCTCAAGTTGGGTTCGTAGTAGAAGAGGAGGAAAAAGAAAATCAGTTGTTAGTCCCACGGTGTGTATGGTCTTTTCTTTATGTGTATGTTTATTCTAGTTCAGCTGGCCTTACCTGAAGTAGTTGCTTTAAAATAAAGTATCTCTCTCTCTCTCTCTCTACCTGAAGTATGAACGAACTAGCTCAACTTAAGCCTGTTACCGTTGCTTGCTTGGCTTTTCGCTCAGCCAAATCGCTTATATGGGGTGCACTCAAATGAAAACACAATCGTGTTGAATCGTGTAAGAGTATTTAGAATATTTATCGATCACGCCACTGAACTTGCATCGCTCGAAGAACTTCCTTTTTGTGAGCGCCTTCTCTGCTTGAGTTTGTTGGAAACACAGCCACTTCGATCCGAGGCAATCGATGATAGCGTTGGTGACATCACCAAGTACGCGACTCACAGAGCACTGGTGAACACCAATGTTTTCGTCGCTCCCGACGGTTCCCTGGAAGCCGCCAGCGGCGTAGAAGCGTAGAGCTGCGAGGACTTGTTGTTCGACCGTCAGCACACGGGGCCCTTCACGACAACGCTGGAGCTTTCCGCGAAGCTGGTCGCACAGCCAGCGAGTCACCCCTTTGGTCAGCCGGTATTCGCCCACAAACCTCGCATCGCTCGTCTCGAAAGCATCCCGGTGATCTCTAAAAACTCGATCCGCTGGCGAACCCAACAGTAGAGATGCATATGTTAGGGTCGCCATCTTTTACGATGCAGATTGATCTCTGGCTTCGTCTCGACCACTCAGTTAACTGCATCGTCAAAGTGCATCGTGACGACATTTTGACGTCACCGCCAACTGCATCATTTTACGAGCATAGCTCGAACTGCATAGGGAAAAACTACATTTCAACGTCATGTCACGTGACCCGAGAGAATACCGAATCAGTGCCCGATGCAGTTTTCTACATCATGTAGTTTGCGTTCCAGCATAGACAGACAGATCCCTGACGTTAATGACCTATGATACACGCGTTCGTTTTTCACCCCACGCAATAAAAGTCCCAGAAAAAAAATAAAGAAAACAAGCAGCGTTCGCCCCTCAACTCGCAGCCAGAACAAGCGGCCACGTGATCTGGAGCCGATTATATGCCGCCAATGTTGATCATAGCCACGCGCTGTGGCTGGCAAAGCACAGGACACGCGCTGAGTTCCAGACATTGTTATGGCTCGGCTATTGTCGTCGATGCAGCGATTGGACACGGGCTACTACCCGAATGCTTCTCGAGCTAGTAATTATCACGAGCATAAATCGAGCGCCCACGCAATGCTCGGGTCCAATCTATGAACCGCATTCAAATATCGTCACTTGGGTGTAGTGCGATCCCCACGTTACGTCATCAAATTTTGCAAAAGAGAGATTGAATGAAAATGATCGTTTTTGTCCTTGAAATTACACCGCAACAAAGGAGTTTCTTGGCCAGTGGCGTTGCGTGCGAGTATCCTTGAGTCCCACCAGTGCCAGTAAGCTCGTGTAAAGTGAAAAACATTCCAACTGAATATCGTGGCACAGCTCCTTTAAGTTGAGACTGCAGCACGGTGTAACTGCAGCCAAAGGTAGAAGCGCGAGCTAACCCGAGCTCCTAGCTTTGAGACGAGCATTTCTGACGCGAGTGCTCGCTTTGTGAAAGAACTTTTCAATGCAGTGACCTCGTGCTCTCGTGCTAGTGACATTGGCTGCAGTATCAGCTTTACAGGGTACGAAAACAAAATGACGTGACTTCTCGCTTTAAAGGGCAACTCCGCTCAATTCCGAAGATTTCGGGATAATGGGTGATTTAACGTCAAAAAGCCCTAGCATAAGACACTACGTCATTTGCTTCGCAAAAGATAGGATATATATTTTTAAATATAATTTTAAACACGAGCAGAAATGAAGCTGAATCTTCGGCTCTGTCCGGCAACATTGGCCTCGGGCCGCCAAGAACATGACTACTATGTGGTACGAGATGTCACGTGATGCTCTACAAAACGTCGGGCGGGATTGGGGCGGGCATATGCCAGACGCAAGTGTCGTCTGCACCGCACTCTTTGCCACGTTTCGGTGTCTACGACATTCGACGGCGTCCCGACAACTGCGGCCTAAGTCTACGCATGTAGTGTCCGTAGTGTGAACGAAACTCCGAGAGACGATAATTACAAGCGGTGAGACAACGACGGTAGTTGTGACGCGGGAGACGGCGGGTAGACGGCGGGACGGCTGTACTGCCCACAAGAAGCGCGCTGCCCAGGCGCTTTACGCCAATCACGTGGACACCGCTGAGCGCCAAGAGGAAACGTTGCTGACGTCACCCGCCACGCTTGCCTGGAGAAGTAAAAACAAGCAAAAAAGTTCACTGGGGATGACGTTTAGCTCAATGTTGGCTACACCCACGCCGTCGCCTTGACTGCGCTGTTGGTTGCGCCTCAATTCGCCCGCTCGAGTAAACCGATTTCGGCAACTTGGGGAGTTGCAAAGTTTGCCGGACCCTTTAAAGGGCCCTGCAAGGACTTCTTTACTTGTTTTGAATTTGCACCGAACCTGAGCGCACTGAACGTAGCAACTTAGTGAAACTTTTCTTTTCTCGAAATTCACTTTATTTTAAAAGTTAAAGGCAAATTAAAATTACAAAAACAAGCAAAAAATAACCTCCTTCAAGACGTCCTTGGTTGCTTGAGTGGCCGTGAACTAGAGGATGGATAGTGAGCTCAGCGAGCGGTCACGGCTGCCGCACTCCGTGTCGACAGCTCAAGAGGGCGCCACTAAAGCATGTTCTGGATAGGCTGTATGCAGCGGGCAGCCAGAGCGGCTCTCATTGCATTTGCTGCTCAATTAAACTCTAATTCGGCATGACACTTCATTGGCCACAAACGACAGCAAGCATGGGGTAAAGATCAGTTCAGAATGGAAGCCACTTCGCGCTGCCATACCGCCAAACGGCCAAACCGCAAGACAACGCTTCTCGCCGAAGGCCTTCGGAACGCTCGGAGCCGGTCGGATCCTCCTGTCCATACGACCGCAGCACCGCCGCGCACATCTGGGGCCTTTCCGTGTCGGCGCCTGATCGCCGAACAAAAATTCGATAGCATGCCACTTGTTCATGACGCTGGTGGCACCGGTACTACAGTGTACTAGAATACTTGGGTAGTGTTGGGACCGGAGGGCTCGCCTGAAGCGCGTGGTATTGATCGCGACAGGTGTCGACACCGGCGCGTTATCCAGAAGGTGTGCGCATGCGCGGCTGCACGCGCGAAAATATGAATCTTTGGTGCCGCTTTGGTGGAGTGCACATAGGATTTCTGATACAGCTACGACCTGCCAGCGGTCGTACCGCGGCATCAATTACGCTGCGGCACGATCGTTAGCAACATGGTGCTTCAATGTATTGGACGGTACAAGCTACATTACCCTTCCTTTACATAAAAACATTTGCGACTTTAAAGAAGCGGATTGCAAGTTGTTTCAGCGTAGAATTAGCTGCGACTTTCGGTTTGTCGGATGGTGAGCATTTTAAATGAAATGCCCATTTCCTTGGTCGCAAAGGCCGAACATTAGATATTTGAAAGGGATATCTAAAACTCGGAAGCAGTTTTTTTTTCCCTATCTTATTTTATAATGGAACGAAACGGCACATACTAAAGTCCGAAATTGTTTTAGTATGTTTTTAATACCCCAGGTTAACTTCTCTGTCTTCTTTTCTGCCCGTCTTCTTTTTCTTGACCTTAATCAGCTCGCTTCACTTGACACTCATTCTTGTGTTCATTTATGCGACGAACCACCCAAGCGACTGTCGCAAAGGGGTGAGAATCTTTTATTTCTTCATGGCTGCCACGACCATCCGAGGACCACCTGACGTTCACTTGTAAGAAATGGCTTATAAGCCGTGACAATTTTTATCACGCGTTTTAACATTGAACTTAAGTCCAAAAACTGAGACAACGTGGGCTGAACAAGTAATGCTTTATAAGATTCAAAGAAGAAAACAAGCAACTATTTCACATCATTTAGACCAGGAAACAACAGCACACGTAATTAAGGCAAGGTAAAAGTTGTAATAGTTTACAGCACGGCATTGAAATACATGGTTACAATGTGCAGCGCATACATGGTTACAATGTGCAGCACATACATGGCCCTGAAGGTATACTTGGCATACCACATCAGGTAAGTTGTCGAAACAAATGAACACCGCCCTTTCGATGCTGATCTTGTTAGACTTCGGCTCAAGAGCAGTCTCCAAATAAGCAACACCGTAGAAGTTGCTGAACTTGTGAACAGCCCAGTAGAGAGTTGGCATAGTCAGGGAGCCTAGTGCGTCGCGATCGATGCCTTGTGGGATCACGGCAGGAGCTTCGCTGTTCACCACTGGTGACAACGGGTCAGTTTCCCGAGCGAGCCCCGAACGCTTTGCAACGATGGGCTCTGGTGAACTTGCCTTCCGCTTCCTTTCCTCTCGTCCTGCGGGGAGGTCATCACTCAGGTCCTGGGGTACACTTGGCAGCAGAGTCGGTACCGCGTCTGGCGTAAGCGCTGGGTGTCCACGAGGGATCCTCACTTCCTTTCCGCCGATGATGTGGACGTAGTCTCGAAGGATGAAGCGGGGCTCGAAGTGCAGCTCGCAGACAGCGCTTGTTTCTTCAAGACGCTTGTCCGATCGCTGCAGATTCTTCTCCCAAAGATCTCTTTTGGCTCTGTCCTTTGGAACGCCGAAAAGGGACGCCGTTTTCACTCCTTTCACTCGGATGAGGCCCGTTTTGCAACCAGGTGCAGAGCAAGAGTTCTGTCGCTGTTTCGCCGGCGGCATTTCGGCACTACCCTTACGCGTTCACCATCCGCAAAATCAGAACACAAGATTCAAAGCATATTACGATCGAACACACGGAACTATGAAATCGTGGTCCCGACACGCGCACCGCTCGAAGAGAAAAACACACGGAACTATACTCTGTTTCACCTTGTGTCGTACCGCAGGAAAGGCTACAAGCGCGAGCTCCTTGCTCTAGGGCACATCTCGGCGGCACAAGCTCTCGTGCACCAAGGGCAGCTGCCAACGCTATGAGCTCGCGCTTCTAGCCTTCGCTGCGGTTCAACATAAGGTGAAACGGAGTGTATAAAATCGTGGTACCGACACGTGCACCGCTCAAAGTGAAAAAAAAAAGGCGGGCTGCGCGATTTTTTCCGGATAACTCGACTACAGCGCCGCCACGAACTGTCAATACACGCGCCCTCACGAGCTCCCGTTGCCGAGCCGCTCCGGTCCCAACACTACCCAAGTATTCTAGTACACTGTACCGGTACCTAGGGTGCCTACATGTCTGTCTGTCTCAGGGTGAAGACATCCATTGTTGCACTGAATGTGTCAGCGCGTGACGCTCTCGCGCACTCGGTGCGTGACCTGGGCGCTAAAATGGCGTCTATGCATTAGCCAAAGCTGCGCGCTCGAGCTGAGTGACACCGGATTGCCCGCACTTCAAAATGCATAAAAAACGATTGGGCGCAAAATGGCTGAGATGTCACCACTCAAGCAAAAGCGCGCACTTGTATGAAGGCACTCTACCGGTACCCTGCGCCTGGTGCCATCGGGCGGAGCATAATCGCACCACTCGTAGAAGTGCGTCCTGCATGAGCACGAGGAGTACGAGACGCTCTCGTGCCCTCGCATTGCACGCCACGCCCCTTCGAGCAGAAATGCACCGGTATCTAGGTGCCTACATGTCTGTCTGTCTCAGGGTGAAGATATCCATTGTTGCACTGAATGTGCCAGCGCGTGACGCTCTCGCGCACTCGGTGCGTGACTTGGGCGATAAAATGGCGTCTATGCATTAGCCAAAGCTGCGCGCTCGAGCTGAGTGACACCGGATTGCGCGCAATTCAAAATGCATAAAAAAATGATTGGGCGTGAAAATGGCTGAGATGTCACCACTCAAGCAAAAGCGCGCGTGTGTATGAAGGCACTCTACCGGTATCCTCTGCCGGTATCCTGGCTACAGCGCCACCTTTTCGTCATGAAGCGGCGGCACGTGGAACTACCCAAGAATGCGGAGCGCTCGGTACCACTACTACAGTGAGCTAGAATAGGAGTAGTGGAAAAATAGCCGGCTTCCAGGTGAGGCGTTTCGTGTAGAACCTACCAGGCAGCGCTGGTGTTCGATTCCGGAGCACTCCTGCCAGCGAAGTTCGCGCCAAACGTAGCTGTTTTTGATCTTAGCGGTTCATTAGTGTGGCCTATGTATAATTTATGGGTGCTTCAATGTCTATGAATTAATGTTTAAAGCTTACTTGGGCAATGTAGTGAAAACCGGGGTAACCCGTCTTGCATGCTGGCGCGTAGCGGTTCGCATCTGTCTTCTTTCTCTTCGTTTTCATTGCTTAGCGACAAGACTCGAACCTATGTAATCATAACGCTAAGCACTTGACATTCACGAAAACAAATTGCGAAAACGACCATAGACACCACAGAAACCATCTGAGAACGTACGCGACGCCATATCCCGTGTTACAGTAGTCATGTCCTCCGGATTTCGACAACAGCGCCACTCGCGGTAGTCTACACTTCTGGCTTCACACGGCCCATGGAGCGCCGCCGACGATTTTTCCACTACCCCTATATTCTAGTTCACTG
>JAZHYW010042700.1:0-53900 GCA_037355805.1 Ixodes ricinus | reverse complement strand
GCTCCGCGCCAGGGGCTTTGACTCAATGAATTGAGCGGAGTTGTCTTTAAGTGAGAAGTCACGTCGCCTGTTTCTGCAAGTATACGTAGCCGCTCGCATTGAAAAGTTCTTTCACAAAGCGAGCACTCGCGTCAGAAATGCTCGTCTCAAAGCTAGGAGCTCGGGTTAGCTCGCGCTTCTACCTTTGGCTGCAGTTACACCGTGCTGCAGTCTCAGCTAAAGGAGCGGTGCAACGATATTTAGTTGGAATGTTTTTGACTGTACACGAGCTTACTGGCACAAGTGGGAGTCAAGGAATCTCGCACGCAACGTCACTTGCCAAAAACCTCCTTTGTTGCGGTGTAATAGACCTATTGCTGTCTTACCCAAGCATCAAGGAGAATGCAAGGATTGGTGTTCCACGCGCCGCACGTGCTGGCCTCAGCAGTAGTAAATTTTCCAAAAGCAAAACCTAAAACAAATGGCATCTTGCACGCGCGTTCGTCAATGCTTTCTTTTGGTTATTTACTTTAAATCTTTTATACAGGAAAGGCGTGCGCGTATGGCGCGTGGAACACCAATCCCTGCATTCTCCTTGATGCTTGGGTAAGACAGCAAATGGTCTATTTCAAAGACAGGAGCAACCATTTTCATTCAATCTCTGCTTTGCAAAATTTGATGACGTAAAGTGGGGATCGCAGTACACCCATATGACGATATTTGAATGTGGTTCATAGATTGGACCCGAGCATTGCGTGGGCACTCGATTTGGGCTCGTGATAATTACTAGCTCGAGAAGCATTCGGGTAGTAGCCCGTGTCCAATCGCTGCATCGACGACAATAGCCGAGCCATAACAATGTCTGGAACTCAGCGCGTGTCCTGTGCTTTGCCAGCCACAGCGCGTGGCTATGATCAACATTGGCGGCATATAATCGGCTCCAGATCACGTGGCCGCTTGTTCTGGCTGCGAGTTGAGGGGGCGAACGCTGCTTGTTTTCTTTATTTTTTTTCTGGGACTTCTATTGCGTGGGGTGAAAAACGAACGCGTGTATCATAGGTCATTAACGTCAGGGATCTGTTCTGAGCGGTATTTGCGCAAAGTACAAAAATTGTTGCATTGCCCCTTTAAGGGCCAACAGGGGTGTGCGCGGCTGCTAAGCGCGTGCTGGCGGTGGGCTTCGAGAGTTTTCTTGCAACGTGCATTCCACACCATCAAGAGTGCCGGTCTTAGCAGCCTATCAATGAGACCTCGTTTTGAGCATGCGCTCTAAACAGCACCCTCAAATATGGCGTCCAACGAATATCCATAAGACCTTTTCATCTCAGTAGTTACCCGACCGGCGGATAGAAAGCGCTGACGCACTCGCCGCCATTGGGTGGCTTCAAGTTGGTTGGTTTCGGTTTCCGTGCGCTCGCGGCTGTGTTTATGTGTTATATGAAAAAACGGTTAAAGTGCGGTCGAGCTGGTGTAAGTTATATATAATGATTGAAAACCTGAGACTGTGGTTTGAAAACGGAAACTCATGAAGTAGGAAGAAAAAGGGGACAGACAACGTTTCAAACTCAGCTCATTGTGAGCTGAGTTTGTCTGTCCCCTTTTTCTTCCTACTTCACGAGTTTCCGTTTTCAAACCACAGTCTCAGGTTTTCAATCATTATGTATATTTATGTGTTATGTCAGTTTCGCCTAATTTCGTAATACAAATGTGCCCGTTATAGCACACAACTAATAAAATTGTGGTACTGAGCAGTGGCGTCACGAGGGTCAGCGGCACCCGGGGCGGTAGCCCGCCGCGACACCCCTCTGAGCCCTGCACCCGGGGCGGACCGCCCCCCCCCCCCTTGTGACGCCACTGGTACTGAGCCAATTTGAGAACCACGAGGTGGTTTCGAGTCATATTCGCGGACTTTCTTACGAACATTTTACGGTGCATCTGGTCATGCTCGTCGTTAATTTCGGTCAGGTTCGGCGGAAAAACGACTTTGATACACAAGGTAGATTTCCATCGTCTACGACCGTACCCACTGACCCTAGTTTCTAGAAGAATAAACTAATGAAGATACTAATGAATAGAAGTATAGTACAAATGCAGTTCCACAACCTGATTAAAAACCTCCCAATCGCGAAAAACACATCAAGTGGCTAGTTCACTGCTCACTGTTTGATTTTCGCGGACAGCAACTTTTTCTAAATTTTAGAGACTCAAAATGTCTCCTATAATAGCGCAGATACTCTAAAAAATAAGTAATATTGTCTCGGGTTATTTTCTTTAAAAAAACTTAAGTGCTCGAGAACTATTTCGATAGTCCGTCCTAGGTCGGGTTGGAAATTCCTTTAGCTATTGACCCTACTAAAGTACTTATTAACAGCATTTCACAACGTTGGAGTTCGAGAATAAACTGTTTGTTTTACTGACATTTGATTACGACGTTTTTGGCACATGAGATAAGTGACAGGCCCATCAATTGAAGTCTAAAATTTTGTCTTCGTATAAACTTTGCCAAATAAAATTAAAGGGCCCGAGAGAGGCGAGTTCCCGTACGTTTGGCTAAAGTCGAATGCTAGGCACGACTTCATGAACCTATGTAGACAGATCTCCATTGAAGCTGATTCGATCTAGAATCAACAACGCTGAACTCGGGCGATTTTCATATAGATAGCTTCTTTTCGGCATCACATAATGCGAGCCCTAGGCACTCTCATGCTGCCTTTGACAGATTTTTTTTCCACATGGGTGTTTATGTTGAAATTATTAAACTAAAAATATTAAATTTTGTATTAAAGAAATGTCAACACCCTTTAATGACTGCAGATATGGGACCGAGCATGGTGCACAGTTTCTCTAAATCATAAATAAACAAATCAAGCAAATGTTATATTGCAAAAACGATTAAGAACGTCTAAAAATTTTAGGTGTAATGTCGTGAACAAAGAAATCGCCTGATGTGGACGTTATTATTATCGCGAGCATCAGATAATATGTGAGTTAAATGTTCGTTACCTATATATCTTATATATCCTAGATAATCAAAAACAACTCTTTTAAATTTGTTATGAAGGCAAGGCAGGAGGCTTTCAGGAAACACAGATAGCTTTATATCCTAAGTATTTTGGTCACCCTAAATGCACGAGTATACATATACATTACACTATACTTATTTCGAATATTCCGCCACTATCACTGAGCAAACTTCAGTTGTCATAAATAATTGGGCTCAATATACGCCAGGGCTGACGCTGATTCCTGTACCTCCTCCCTTCTCACAGGTATCCGGTACGCCGACGGTAAAAATGGTCTAAATCTGTTACAAAATGAACTGCAGATGCGTACACATAATGATGACATGCAATTAAGTTGTAAATGTAAGCATCGGGCGCAGGGCTCCAGCGAGGTTGTCGCACGTGCAGAAAGACCACGGTGTACCGGGGTGTCATGGCAACGAGGTAATTTTTTTCGCTCTCACACAGTTTCGCCGTTTGGCCGCCGGCGACACTGTCAGCCGCGCGCAGGCGCGGTGGCAGCGGAATGATGCAGCCTTTCGGATGCCCGTCGAACGAACGCTATCTGATTCCTCGCGCCGCGCGTTCAGCCCCGCCGTGTCCTCACCTAAAGAGTGTATCTTACACCGTGCCCTGGTGAAACAAGCCTCGAGCCGGAAGCAAAAGAACTGGAGCACGCAAATACCAGCAATGTTTAAAGCGCGAAGTGAAACACGGACGAAACAAAAAACACATACGAAAAGGACCGGCACTCTTACAACTGATTTTATTGAAGAGACATTCACTCAGCCAGACTGTCGTTCACCATACCGATAACAGGCCTAAACCGATAACATATATCGGCAGTCTTATATGAAGTCATTTAAAAAAGACATCTCCTGATCCAGCAGAAAATGGACCGCATTTCACAACTTTTCGCCCAAGTTCTTGATAAAGAAAGCTTCAACGATGTCTCTCCGTCTTTTCATTCGCTCTTTTAACAAACTTCGTGGACAGTTTGGTTGCCTGTATGTTTATTCAATAAAACCAGTTGTTACTAGCATCCGTCTTTGTGGACTGCGTTTTTTTAATCTTCCATGTTTCAGTTCGCGCTTTTAGTTTTTTTTTTATAATGATATGAGCCAACTAGTCCCAACCAAAGTTTTAAAACATATTCACTCACCTCTCGGAGTCGTCAACTCGATCGAACGTGTCCCACGCTGCTGGTCATCAGCCGCAGAACTCGCAAGCGAGCAGTAGTATAGGCACCGATGTAGGATTTCCGTCGTTGTTACAAGCCTCGGAGAATGGCATAACGCACTTGCTCAACAACAGGTAGTTGACTGTCATCGCCACGCGCCGCGAACAGAATCATAACCACATACTTCGGCGCCTGCATTTTATCATCAACGGAGCGTCGCTCGCGTGGCCGAGTACGCTTCGCCACCTCGTGGTAGAAATCACGAGAGAGGATTTAACATGCGGGCGACCCGGTCAAATGCCCTGCACCGCTGAGTCACCCGCAATCATCAAAGAAAAAAAAACAGAAACGCAAAATGAAATGAATCATTTATATTCATAGGTTTGCCCCCTATCAACCCTCTCGTTTACTCTATTTCCGATATCGTCTATGGCACAAACGCACCCATGCCTCCTCCACTGTGCATGTACCGAGATATCATTACGAAGAAGGCAAGAGATATCATATGACGGTGCCCGATCCCGTTCACGTCCTTGTCTCACTCTGTTTTCCTCGATGGCTCAAGCACGTTAACCGCGGCGCCCCTTTGGTTCACGACAAGCACTTGAGCGAAGATTGCTTGCTTCACCCCTCTCCAATTCGCACTGTACCTCGAACTTTTTCGTTTTCATCTTGAACCGCAATTTCACAGCAGTTTTTGAAAGGGGTTGCATTATTTCACACGTATTTTATGATGAAAACAAGGGGATCCACTTCGCGGTTTGTGAGTACAACGCCACTGTAAATGCAGCTTTATGCTACGTTCGCCTTTAAACTGAAAGCGCGGTGGAAACTGTGTACTCGTTGGTCCAGGCAAACGACTATCATACACCATAATTTACCCCTTTCCGAATACTCATGAACGAAGAGTGTGGTCACGGGATGAAAGGCAGGCACAATTCATTAGTCTGGCAAGTACGCGTGGATTCTAGCGCCCTGCCCGCTTAGCGGTAGACTATTTGCATTTTTATCGATGCGTGTCTGGCTTGACATCGTTACAACAGAAAACCCAAGCGCTGTTTACGATTGGCGAACGCTCTCTTCCTGCGTTTTTGCGATGGATGAAGCGGCATTTTCTATGTAAAACGCGGCAGCCAAATAAAATAAAAGCAAAAAAGCAAACTTGAAAAGAGGCAGGGAAGAGAAGGGTGACATAGCGGGAAACCCGCGCTTTCAACATCTAGTTCAAGTTCACGTGGCGTGAACTTGAACTAGATTTGAAAGCGCGGGTTTCCCGCTATGTCACCCTTCTCTTCCCTGCCTCTTTTCAAGTTTGCTTTTTTGCTTTTATTTTATTTGGCTGCCGCGTTTTACATAGAAAATGCCGCTTCATCCATCGCAAAAACGCAGGAAGAGAGCGTTCGCCAATCGTAAACAGCGCTTGAGGTTTTCTGTTGTCGATGTCAAGCCAGACACGCATCGATAAAAATGCAAATAGTCTACCGCTAAGCGGGCAGGGCGCTAGAATCCACGCGTACTTGCCAGACTAATGAATTGTGCCTGCCTTTCATCCCGTGACCACACTCTTCGTTCATGAGTATTCGGAAAGGGGTAAATTATGGTGTATGATAGTCGTTTGCCTGGACCAACGAGTACACAGTTTCCACCGCGCTTTCAGTTTAAAGGCGAACGTAGCATAAAGCTGCATTTACAGTGGCGTTGTACTCACAAACCGCGAAGTGGATCCCCTTGTTTTCATCATAAAATGCGTGTGAAATAATGCAACCCCTTTCAAAAACTGCTGTGAAATTGCGGTTCAAGATGAAAACGAAAAAGTTCGAGGTACAGTGCGAATTGGAGAGGGGTGAAGCAAGCAATCTTCGCTCAAGTGCTTGTCGTGAACCAAAGGGGCGCCGCGGTTAACGTGCTTGAGCCATCGAGGAAAACAGAGTGAGACAAGGACGTGAACGGGATCGGGCACCGTCATATGATATCTCTTGCCTTCTTCGTAATGATATCTCGGTACATGCACAGTGGAGGAGGCATGGGTGCGTTTGTGCCATAGACGATATCGGAAATAGAGTAAACGAGAGGGTTGATAGGGGGCAAACCTATGAATATAAATGATTCATTTCATTTTGCGTTTCTGTTTTTTTTTCTTGACGATTGCGGGTGACTCAGCGGTGCAGGGCATTTGACCGGGTCGCCCGCATGTTAAATCCTCTCTCGTGATTTCTACCACGAGGTGGCGAAGCGTACTCGGCCACGCGAGCGACGCTCCGTTGATGATAAAATGCAGGCGCCGAAGTATGTGGTTATGATTCTGTTCGCGGCGCGTGGCGATGACAGTCAACTACATGTTGTTGAGCAAGTGCGTTATGCCATTCTCCGAGGCTTGTAACAACGACGGAAATCCTACATCGGTGCCTATACTACTGCTCGCTTGCGAGTTCTGCGGCTGATGACCAGCAGCGTGGGACACGTTCGATCGAGTTGACGACTCCGAGAGGTGAGTGAATATGTTTTAAAACTTTGGTTGGGACTAGTTGGCTCATACCATTAAAAAAAAAAACTAAAAGCGCGAACTGAAACATGGAAGATTAAAAAAACGCAGTCCACAAAGACGGATGCTAGTAACAACTGGTTTTATTGAATAAACATACAGGCAACCAAACTGTCCACGAAGTTTGTTAAAAGAGCGAATGAAAAGACGGAGAGACATCGTTGAAGCTTTCTTTATCAAGAACTTGGGCGAAAAGTTGTGAACATGCGGTCCATTTTCTGCTGGATCAGGAGATGTCTTTTTTAAATGACTTCATATAAGACTGCCGATATATGTTATCGGTTTAGGCCTGTTATCGGTATGGTGAACGACAGTCTGGCTGAGTGAATGTCTCTTCAATAAAATCAGTTGTAAGAGTGCCGGTCCTTTTCGTATGTGTTTTTTGTTTCGTCCGTGTTTCACTTCGCGCTTTAAACATTGCTGGTATTTGCGTGCTCCAGTTCTTTTGCTTCCGGCTCGAGGCTTGTTTCACCAGGGCACGGTGTAAGATACACTCTTTAGGTGAGGACACGGCGGGGCTGAACGCGCGGCGCGAGGAATCAGATAGCGTTCGTTCGACGGGCATCCGAAAGGCTGCATCATTCCGCTGCCACCGCGCCCGCGGCTGACAGTGTCGCCGGCGGCCAAACGGCGAAACTGTGTGAGAGCGAAAAAAATTACCTCGTTGCCATGACACCCCGGTACACCGTGGTCTTTCTGCACGTGCGACAACCTCGCTGGAGCCCTGCGCCCGATGCTTACATTTACAACTTAATTGCATGTCATCATTATGTGTACGACCACATCTGCAGTTCATTTTGTAACAGATTTAGACTATTTTTACCGTCGGCGTACCGGATACCTGTGAGAAGGGAGGAGGTACAGGAATCAGCGTCAGCCCTGGCGTATATTGAGCCCAATTATTTATGACAACTGAAGTTTGCTCAGTGATAGTGGCGGAATATTCGAAATAAGTATAGTGTAATGTATATGTATACTCGTGCATTTAGGGTGACCAAAATACTTAGGATATAAAGCTATCTGTGTTTCCTGAAAGCCTCCTGCCTTGCCTTCATAACAAATTTAAAAGAGTTGTTTTTGATTATCTAGGATATATAAGATATATAGGTAACGAACATTTAACTCACATATTATCTGATGCTCGCGATAATAATAACGTCCACATCAGGCGATTTCTTTGTTCACGACATTACACCTAAAATTTTTAGACGTTCTTAATCGTTTTTGCAATATACCATTTGCTTGATTTGTTTATTTATGATTTAGAGAAACTGTGCACCATGCTCGGTCCCATATCTGCAGTCATTAAAGGGTGTTGACATTTCTTTAATACAAAATTTAATATTTTTAGTTTAATAATTTCAACATAAACACCCATGTGGAAAAAAAAATCTGTCAAAGGCAGCATGAGAGTGCCTAGGGCTCGCATTATGTGATGCCGAAAAGAAGCTATCTATATGAAAATCGCCCGAGTTCAGCGTTGTTGATTCTAGATCGAATCAGCTTCAATGGAGATCTGTCTACATAGGTTCATGAAGTCGTGCCTAGCATTCGACTTTAGCCAAACGTACGGGAACTCGCCTCTCTCGGGCCCTTTAATTTTATTTGGCAAAGTTTATACGAAGACAAAATTTTAGACTTCAATTGATGGGCCTGTCACTTATCTCATGTGCCAAAAACGTCGTAATCAAATGTCAGTAAAACAAACAGTTTATTCTCGAACTCCAACGTTGTGAAATGCTGTTAATAAGTACTTTAGTAGGGTCAATAGCTAAAGGAATTTCCAACCCGACCTAGGACGGACTATCGAAATAGTTCTCGAGCACTTAAGTTTTTTTAAAGAAAATAACCCGAGACAATATTACTTATTTTTTAGAGTATCTGCGCTATTATAGGAGACATTTTGAGTCTCTAAAATTTAGAAAAAGTTGCTGTCCGCGAAAATCAAACAGTGAGCAGTGAACTAGCCACTTGATGTGTTTTTCGCGATTGGGAGGTTTTTAATCAGGTTGTGGAACTGCATTTGTACTATACTTCTACTCATTAGTATCTTCATTAGTTTATTCTTCTAGAAACTAGGGTCAGTGGGTACGGTCGTAGACGATGGAAATCTACCTTGTGTATCAAAGTCGTTTTTCCGCCGAACCTGACCGAAATTAACGACGAGCATGACCAGATGCACCGTAAAATGTTCGTAAGAAAGTCCGCGAATATGACTCGAAACCACCTCGTGGTTCTCAAATTGGCTCAGTACCAGTGGCGTCACAAGGGGGGGGGGGGGGCGGTCCGCCCCGGGTGCAGGGCTCAGAGGGGTGTCGCGGCGGGCTACCGCCCCGGGTGCCGCTGACCCTCGTGACGCCACTGCTCAGTACCACAATTTTATTAGTTGTGTGCTATAACGGGCACATTTGTATTACGAAATTAGGCGAAACTGACATAACACATAAATATACATAATGATTGAAAACCTGAGACTGTGGTTTGAAAACGGAAACTCGTGAAGTAGGAAGAAAAAAGGGGACAGACAAACTCAGCTCACAATGAGCTGAGTTTGAAACGTTGTCTGTCCCCTTTTTCTTCCTACTTCATGAGTTTCCGTTTTCAAACCACAGTCTCAGGTTTTCAATCATTATATATAACTTACACCAGCTCGACCGCACTTTAACCGTTTTTTCATATAACACATAAACACAGCCGCGAGCGCACGGAAACCGAAACCAACCAACTTGAAGCCACCCAATGGCGGCGAGTGCGTCAGCGCTTTCTATCCGCCGGTCGGGTAACTACTGAGATGAAAAGGTCTTATGGATATTCGTTGGACGCCATATTTGAGGGTGCTGTTTAGAGCGCATGCTCAAAACGAGGTCTCATTGATAGGCTGCTAAGACCGGCACTCTTGATGGTGTGGAATGCACGTTGCAAGAAAACTCTGAAGCCCACCGCCAGCACGCGCTTAGCAGCCGCGCACACCCCTGTTGGCCCTTAAAGGGGCAATGCAACAATTTTTGTACTTTGCGCAAATACCGCTCAGAACAGATCCCTGACGTTAATGACCTATGATACACGCGTTCGTTTTTCACCCCACGCAATAGAAGTCCCAGAAAAAAATAAAGAAAACAAGCAGCGTTCGCCCCTCAACTCGCAGCCAGAACAAGCGGCCACGTGATCTGGAGCCGATTATATGCCGCCAATGTTGATCATAGCCACGCGCTGTGGCTGGCAAAGCACAGGACACGCGCTGAGTTCCAGACATTGTTATGGCTCGGCTATTGTCGTCGATGCAGCGATTGGACACGGGCTACTACCCGAATGCTTCTCAAGCTAGTAATTATCACGAGCCCAAATCGAGTGCCCACGCAATGCTCGGGTCCAATCTATGAACCACATTCAAATATCGTCATATGGGTGTACTGCGATCCCCACTTTACGTCATCAAATTTTGCAAAGCAGAGATTGAATGAAAATGGTTGCTCCTGTCTTTGAAATAGACCATTTGCTGTCTTACCCAAGCATCAAGGAGAATGCAGGGATTGGTGTTCCACGCGCCATACGCGCACGCCTTTCCTGTATAAAAGATTTAAAGTAAATAACCAAAAGAAAGCATTGACGAACGCGCGTGCAAGATGCCATTTGTTTTAGGTTTTGCTTTGGAAAATTTACTACTGCTGAGGCCAGCACGTGCGGCGCGTGGAACACCAATCCTTGCATTCTCCTTGATGCTTGGGTAAGACAGCAATAGGTCTATTACACCGCAACAAAGGAGGTTTTTGGCAAGTGACGTTGCGTGCGAGATTCCTTGACTCCCACTTGTGCCAGTAAGCTCGTGTACAGTCAAAAACATTCCAACTAAATATCGTTGCACCGCTCCTTTAAGTTGAGACTGCAGCACGGTGTAACTGCAGCCAAAGGTAGAAGCGCGAGCTAACCCGAGCTCCTAGCTTTGAGACGAGCATTTCTGACGCGAGTGCTCGCTTTGTGAAAGAACTTTTCAATGCAGTGACCTCGTGCTCTCGTGCTAGTGACATTGGCTGCAGTATAAGCTTTACAGGGTACGAAAACAAAATGACGTGACTTCTCGCTTTAAAGGGCAACTCCGCTCAATTCCGAAGATTTCGGGATAATTGGTGATTTAACGTCAAAAAGCCCTAGCATAAGACACTACGTCATTTGCTTCGCAAAAGATAGGATATATATTTTTAAATATAATTTTACACACGAGCAGAAATGAAGCTGAATCTTCGGCTCTGTCCGGCAACATTGGCCTCGGGCCGCCAAGAACATGACTACTATGTGGTACGAGATGTCACGTGATGCTCTACAAAACGTCGGGCGGGATTGGGGCGGGCATATGCAACGCAAGTGTCGTCTGCACCGCACTCTTTGCCACGTTTCGGTGTCTACGACATTCAACGGCGTCCCGACAACTGCGGCCTAAGTCTACGCATGTAGTGTCCGTAGTGTGAACGAAACTCCGAGACGATAATTACAAGCGGTAAGACAACGACGGTAGTTTTGACGCCGGAGACGGCGGGTAGACGGCGGGACGGCTGTACTGCCCACAAGAAGCGCGCTGTCCAGGCGCTTTACGCCAATCACGTGGACACCGCTGAGCGCCAAGAGGAAACGTTGCTGACGTCACCCGCCACGCTTGCCTGGAGAAGTAAAAACAAGCAAAAAAGTTCACTGGGGATGACGTTTAGCTCACTGTTGGCTACACCCACGCCGTCGCCTTGACTGCGCTGTTGGTTGCGCCTCAATTCGCCCGCTCGAGTAAACCGATTTCGGCAACTTGGGAGTTGCAAAGTTTGCCGGACCCTTTAAAGGGGCCCTGCAAGGACTTCTTTACTTCTTTTGAATTTGCACCGAACCTGAGCGCACTGAACGTAGCAACTTAGCGAAACTTTTCTTTTCTCGAAATTCACTTTATTTTAAAAGTTAAAAGCAAATTAAAATTACAAAAACAAGCAAAAAATAACCTCCTTCAAGACGTCCTTGGTTGCTTGAGTGGCCGTGAACTAGAGGAGGGATAGTGAGCTCGGCGAGCGGTCACGGCTGCCGCACTCCGTGTCGACAGCTCAAGAGGGCGCCACTAAAGCATGTTCTGGATAGGCTGTATGCAGCGGGCAGCCAGAGCGGCTCTCATTGCATTTGCTGCTCAATTAAACTCTAATTCGGCATGACACTTCATTGGCCACAAACGACAGCAAGCATGGGGTAAAGATCAGTTCAGAATGGAAGCCACTTCGCGCTGCCATACCGCCAAACGGCCAAACCGCAAGACAACGCTTCTCGCCGAAGGCCTTCGAAACGCTCGGAGCCGGTCGGATCCTCCTGTCCATACGACCGCAGCACCGCCGCGCACATCCGGGGCCTTTCCGTGTCGGCGCCTGATCGCCGAACAAAAAATCGATAGCATGCCACTTGTTCATGACGCTGGTGGCACCGGTACCCTGCACCTGGTGCCATCGGGCGGAGCATAATCGCACCACTCGTTGAAGTGCGTCCTGCATGAGCACGAGGAGTACGAGACGCTCTCGTGCCCCTCGCATTGCACGCCACGCCCCTTCGAGCAGAAATGCACCGGTATCTAGGGTGCCTACATGTCTGTCTGTCTCAGGGTGAAGACATCCATTGTTGCACTGAATGTGACAGCGCGTGACGCTCTCGCGCACTCGGTGCGTGACTTGGGCGATAAAATGGCGTCTATCCATTAGCCAAAGCTGCGCGCTCGAGCTGAGTGACACCGGATTGCGCGCAATTCAAAATGCATAAAAAAATGATTGGGCGTGAAAATGGCTGAGATGTCACCACTCAAGCAAAAGCGCGCGTGTGTATGAAGGCACTCTACCGGTATCCTGGCTACAGCGCCACCTTTTCGTCATGAAGCGGCGGCACGTGGAACTACCCAGAATGCGGAGCGCTCGGTACCACTACCACCTTTCTAGTATGCGCCGCCTTTTCCACCGCTTGGTGGCGGGTATGTCGACGGGTCATTTCTTGTTTCCGCACTTTATAAAATGCATTCGTTTCTTTTCTTATCTAAAATACTGAACAGAAACTACTTTTATAAATATCTGGAAACGGTTCGCGCCACTTATATTTTGTATTTCGACTAAAAATAAGCTTTTAGCTGCTCTGACCAGCAGTAAACCCAGGACCAAAGACGTCATCTCTTGCGCGCTTTCGGTACCGGGGATCGCCCTCGTCGGTGGAGGATATTTCCGCGTCGTCCGTTTAAAATATGACGCACTGATATTTAGTTACTCTCTCCATGCCCGCTGGCTTGCCCGAACCCCAAGAGACGTGGAAACAGTAAAAAACGTAGACGCTTAAATATGATTCCTTTAAGAAACATTTAGGCAGAACATCGTCGTAATATTTGACGTGGGGTCTTCCCAGGTGATAATGAAGAAGTCTGCACGTGGGGCCAAAAATACTTTTGGCCCCACGTGCTTTTGAAGCCGCGAAAGCGAACTAATGTCAATATCGGGCGCTTCTCAAACGCTACGCACGCGTCTCGGGTATCGCCGACATAGCCACGCCCCCGAGACGGGCACACGGCTCGTGCGGGCCTTGCTTTTGCCGCCGTTGTTTAATAATTGCCGATTCATCATCACTCTTTTAGTGCAGAATGGGATATGTATTTTTCAAAACTTAACGCACAATAATAAAACAAAAAGTGCCATATTTGATATTTTCAAAGACATACATCTATGCACTCCGAATGTCTAGACTTGTAATGCATCCCAGACGCGTTCTTGTTTTTTATTGAATAGATGAAGGACTCGTCTGGTTCTGTGTATACGTGTATTTCTTAATTAGCACACTCAAAGTTTTTTTTTTAAATATTTTTTCAAAGAGAGCCTTTTTTGTTTGATTTTAAAGCGTCGTATAACTCAGTTTCGCATCACAACGCAGCAACGACATTAAATGGCATGCTTCTGGTAAACATTGGAACTCGGCATAAAAACTATGAGAAGTGCAACGCCAGCAGTTCTCTTGTAAACACCACTTAATTGTGGTAAAATTTCAAAGAATTCCCTTCACGCGATTTTGGTTTTTTCAGATAGCATTTCTAACATCTGATCTTTTTTTTATGCTAGAAGAATTGGGCTGGTTCACTGTAAGGCTGATTTGATTGTAATCATATTCAGATTTTTTAAAATAATATTAAATGATGGGACTATTTTGGAGCTCGACTCTGTACGCAAGAAATCGGTTTCAGAGAAGAGGAGAGCTATTTAATTAGAGCTTTTCATGTTCTAATTAAAATCACTTTTTATTATTGTAATTTTTTAAAGCATACTGATTGTCCTAAATATCATAAAAGAACTTGTGTTGCAGCAGACGACGCACACTTGCGCCATCTTTTGAAAGGTGGCTGAAATTTTGAGGTTGACAAAATCAGGAAAAGTGGCGCTGATTTTGTCCCTGACGCAGAGGATTCTTGTCTCAAATATTTTCTCGCGCATTTTCCTTGTTCTTGCAGTGAATCACAGTTAGTGTTGCAAAAAAGAAATGCGAGAAGTGCGTCACAGGGTCACGAGTAAATTCTCCAAAACATCTAGCGCCTATAAATAAGCTATTCAATGCTGCCCGCCATGTTCCGACACCACGGAAGGTGCAAATATTGAACTATATATGGTAGCGACGACGAAGGGGAATTCATTTCTCTTTACTCCAAGATAAAAACGAACATGTTTTAAGGTTCCAGCTTTCCAACCTCGCCGGTTTTGTTTTGTTCGCCATCGTGCAGGGATTTGAGATTTTCAGTTTCAAGGGGATTGAACCGCTATTTATTTGTAGCCTTTTTCTCATAGATCGCGAAGAATTTTTCCGGAACACACGAGTTGCGTGCTCGCAGCTGCGCATGCAGATCGTGCGCTCGCGGTGAGCTTGGGCCATGGGCTGTTCGCCGCCAATCTCGAGCTAGATCTTCTTCACCCTGCGTCTGCCGCTGCCGGAAGCGGTCAACAGGTGGAGCGAGGTGCCAGCCAGTCAAGACGTAGGTTATAGTGGCTTACATAACGTGAAATGAGCTCTGATTTTCGACTAGATTCAAAGTTCCAACCACGCTCGAAATTATCGAAAGTTCAGGGTGCGGCGGTGCGGCCGTTTGGGCCAGCACATTTGGCACGCCTCACCAAGTTTGAATTCCAAACATAAACGTACATGAAACCGGGCACGCGAACGTCGTCTTGCAAAACAATTTATATCTATTTTTAGAACTAGAAACGCAGCTAGTAAAATTTCAAGAAATCCGGCAGTTGTGCACTTTTTATGTCCTGTATTGGCATGCTCTTCGTCTGAGTACTGGTTTGCTAACCCGCTCCAAGGAGGTGTGGAGAACACAAAAACACCCAGAAAGCTATAGGAGAGGCTGGCAACGAGCAGGATAACCGCGATGAATAAGGGTTTTAAGGAAATATATGAACGATAATGCCGTTTCAGTTCGCATTTAAAAACAAACTTTTCTGTTTGATAAAAAAAAATTCTAATGCAGACGAATGTGTGTTTCCTTTTGTCGTCTTCTTTCCGTTCGCGTACCTCTGTTGGATTCAGCCCTAACACTGATCTTATTAAAAATAAATGATTTTCTGAAATTTTCATTAGGAAAATGGCGGCAGACCGACCTCTCAAATAGATGGAGCTCTATGCCGCCAGAACTCTTGCATAAGCTATCGGTTAGTGCAAGAACTTTGGCATCTGGTTCGGACCTCTAGAGCCACATTAGGGCGGAGGATGAGCGTTCGGTGATGCATAGCTTATTTTTGCGTTTAAAAAAACACTGCGTTTTTTTTTTCCTGGGACACTCTTTAGTTTTTAAGAAAAGACAACAGCGTTTTTTCCCACCCGGGTAAGTAAACTATGCATCGCAGAAAGCTTGAACGCTGTGAGAACGTGATAGCGGTTAGGAAAGAACGCGGAAATTTGAGAACATGACGTTATTTGGATCAAAAAATGATCGAGAAAGACAACATTCTTTTTTGAGTCGACATCAACCCAAGTTTATTATCGCCAAAACAAGAAGTAACACTTTGGGCTCTCGTAGCACCTATTTCAGTAAAAAAAAAAGAAAAAAATCGTCAGCAAGAAAGAAAATAATTTTTTTTCTTGCAAGTGTCTTACACTGATATAAATCCCACAAGCGTTCGCAATGCCCGTTCTTGTTTTGACGACATTAGGCTCAGGTAGACGTCGACTCAAACAAAATTCGTGTTTCTGAATCTTTTTTTTTTTTTTGTAACGTTTGCTAGCGTCACATTTTCACTGAATTTGAGCTTTCTGCGATGCATAATTTATTTCCCCTGGCTGAAAATACCGACCCTCTTTTCTCTAAAACTTCCTTATTTAGCCCTTTAGGGGCACTGTTCTAACCTTGGGATCTACAGGCCTATAGTTCTGTTTTATAAGTTGCGCATTAACTAGATCCTGAAAAAGTTGCGCAAAGCTCCCTGTATGGCTGCCATTTTGGTTCATGGTGTGACCAGTTTTTCCTTGACTTCTCTATTCTTGGTGAGCTGATTCAAAATCGCGGTGGCATGTTCTTTATAGTGACATTTCTTGTATACGGAGATTTAGTTATTCACACACCATCTAAACGAGGACGCATCTTCGTACCTTTACCACATGAAGTGCCGTTGCTTGGCGGCACTAAAAAATAATTTTCTGCCTTTAAGAACAATACAAGCACAATAATTTTCTGCCTTTAAGAACAATAGAAGATCTGTTTAGGTAAACATGATTGAAGAATTGCTTGCATACGCAGCGCCAAAGGTGTTTATATTGGCGACGAATTCGCTCACTAGGATGACGCTCCCTAGCGATCTTGGCGCGGCTGGTTCAGATCAACCCTATCGAAACTTCGAAAATCGGAAAAGACCGAAATGGTGATTGCCAAAGTAACAGGGACTGATCAGCGAATCTTCTTGCGAGGGTTCGGTCGTCTGTATGTTAATATATCTTTGTGTCCTGCACTGAAAATGGAATCGGGTAGAAGCCCTTTTATGAAATGGTCAAGAGATAGAGAGAGAGAAAAAGGAACGTGTTTTGCAGAAACTTCCAGCTTGAACTTGTCTACATTCGTTTCCAACGTCCACTTTGGCTACCACATGCAAAAGGAACATGACAATATAAGGTCTGTTTTTAGAGCAAGGACGCAAGTATTCCTCACAGTGAGAGAGAAGGACGTATAAACCAACGCCAGCCACCGTAACGAGCTTCCGCTGGGGTTTCCCTGCTCACGAATTGAAGACATCCGAACACTGACGCAGCACACGTGTTAATTGTATTGCCCTGCGTTCCGGCGCTGGCCTGCGCTATTTAACAACACTACGGCTTTGATATTTCTTAGGTCTTGTATAATCCTTGTTCTTTCTAATATATATATATATATATATATATATAGATATATTTTACTGTTTGGCTTTTGCAAACAGCGCCGTGAAGCATCAGTATTTTGTTCGAGTAAAGATTGATTCAACCGCTATTTTTTTGTACCCTTTTCCTCATAGATGGCGCAGAATTTTTCCGGAACAAACGAGTTGCATGTTCGCAGCTGCGCTTGCAGGTCGGGCGCTCGAGGTAGGCTCGGGCCACGGGCTATTCGCCGCCGATCTCGAGCTAGATCTTCTTCGCTCTGCGTCCGCCGCTGCCGGAAGCGGCCAGCAGGTGGCGCGAGATACGAGCCAGCACATACGTAGATTACAGTGGCTTACAAAACATAGAATAAGCTCTGATTTCCAAATGGACTCGAAATTTCATCCACGGTCGAAATTATCGAAAACACAGGGTGCGGCGTTGCGGCCGTTTGGACCACCACAATTAACACGCAAACGTTGTTTTGCAATAAAAAAAAATAGGTTATTTTTAGAGCTTATTTTCAAGCTAGAAAACAAAAAAGAAATAAAGAGGGAGGTTTGCACTTCCTATCTCCTATATCGGCCTGCTCTTCGTCTTAATACTGGTTTGCAAACCCGCTCCCAGGATGTGTGGAGTAAAGCCCATCTATCCTGGGAAAAGTGGCGCCAATCATTTTTGTGAAAATGCTCGAGACACGTGCCGCGCGCCACTTCTGGGAAGAACTATGAGCTGCGCTTAGAGTATCGGCACTCTGTTCCCCAACATTGTTGTGGGTGCCGACATTTTGGTTAACGAAAAAATAGTCAGAGTGCAGGCGAGCTGGTGTAAGTTGAACATGATTGTAAACCTGAGACTGGGGCAGAACAAGAACACAACAGAAGGTAGAAAAAGAGGAGGCAACGTCTCAAGACGGAGGAGGCAACGTCTCTGAGACGGTGCCTCCTCTTTTTCTACCTTCTGTTGTGTTCTTCTTCTGCCCCAGTCTCAGGTTTACAATCATGTTCGACATTTTGGTGCTTGTGCAGAGTAGACGCACCTGCCGATCGTCGCGATTCAAATGTGCGACTTCCTCAGCATTATATTCGGTGTTAGGAAGTTCATATAATATTGCTTTTATCTGTCGTGAACTGTTTAAACATTTGTGGATGACGGAAAAGCGTTTCCTGTGATTTCAGATAAATCTTGAGATAACTGGCAACCATGATTTTAAGCCACATAATGAACAAGTGTCGCTACTCTGAGGCGTGGCCTATTTAGTGGCACTATAGAAGAACATGGCGTCTGAAATCTAGCTCAGTGCTGCGCTGTTCCGCCATGATCTTCCCTAGTGTCACTAAATAAGCTGCGCTTCAGGGCAACGACACTTGTCCATATTGTGGCTTAAAATCATGGCTGCCAGTTATCAAAAAATTTATCTAAAATCACAGGAAACGCTTTTACATCCTAAACAAATGCTTAAGTCCTTCGCGACAGAGCAAAGCAATGTTACATGAGCTTTCTAACACCGAATCAAACGCCGAGGAAGTCGCACTTTAGAATCATGAAAATCGGCAGTTGCGTCTGCTTTGTACAAGCTCCAAGATGGCGGTGCCCACAGCAATATTAAGGAACAGAGTGCCGATCCTAAGCCTAGCTCATTTAGTGCGAGGTCCACACTTCTGCGCGGCGAGGTCCACACCTTTGCGCGTCGAGTCAAAAGCAACAAGAAGCAACCGTTTCCCACCCGTGAACTCTACCAAGGAGTTCTCTGTTCAAGCAAGTAGCGCGGCTCTACTACTCGTCCACAATCACGCGCCAAGTGCACAGCAGCTCACAACATTGGCGACGGGTATGGCAAGAAAGGACACTTTCCGTCTGTCTGCCTGTCAGCGAAAAGGAACTACTCATATACAGAAATCCATGTCGCAGTCCAGCTATTCTCGTAACTTTTACAAGTCGAAGGCGCTGCCGGCAATTGCAGACTAAATTCCTCTGATAAAATTCACGCTTACAAGTACCGCCACCCATTGTTGTGGAAACGCTCAAGACACGTGCGAGGAGCGGGTGCTCCGCTCCCATTCGCTTCCAAGGGCCGCTCATTTCAGTACTGCACCGACAGCTGCTTCCAAGGGCCGCTCGAGACACGGGCCTCGTGCACTGGTGCCTTTGACGCCACTTGCGAGAAAAACGCAAACACATCGAAGGGCTTTAGTCCAGACAGATAAAGAGGGATCGGTGGCCGAGCGGGCTAGAGCGCACCAGCTCGGAGCACGTGGAGGGAAAGGTCGCGCTGTATAGACCTTTCCAAAAAAAGCTTGTGGCCGGTGCCATTTTGAGTGTTCGTGCGTATGGCGCGTGCTTTACTCGCTCTCCGAAGCGATGAAAACGCACGTGCGGGGCTGTGAAGATCGCACGCTCTACTGTGGTTTTGTAAACATTGGAAAGGTCTATAGACCTTTCCAAAAAAGAGCGTGTGGCCGGTGCCATCTTGACTGTTCGTGCGTATGGCGCGTGCTTTCCTCGCTTTCCGAAGCGACGAACACGCACGTGCGGAGCTTTGAAGACCGCACGCGGGACTGTGACTTTGTAAACATTAAAAAGTCTATAACCCAGGAATCCTAGGCTCAATCCCCACCCCTGCCCGTTTCAATCTGGATGAGCATCGTGCCGGCGTGTGGTCGTGTATCACCACTATAGGCGTAGACTACGGGGGGGGGGGGGGCAACGGGGCTCGTGCCCCCCTGGTGAGATCCGGGGAGGGCAGAGCCCCTCCGGGCCCGGGCCTTAATCTTTTTTTTTTTTGCTTGTGTTTGTTGTAAGTTTTTTTTTGGATAATTTGTATTTTGTCTTAAATGTGTAATACTTCACTCATGTTTGTGCACCACACAATACAACGCTAGGTTGTTTGTGGGCACTGGAAAATAAACTATTATTATTATTATTGTTATTATTACCGAGACGCTGTTTACGTGCCATGTAACGAGCTTCTGGTAGTAGGATGTAAACAAAATAACGCCCACGTTGCCTTTATTAACAAAATACGTGGGAAATGGAATCTTAGCCTGCTTTCGTTAGCTTCAATCTCCAGTTCTGGCAAAAAAATAACGCGCAGCACCCCCCCCCCGGGGAAGTTCTCAGCCTGCCCCCCCCCCCCCCCCAAAATGGAAAGTCTACGCCGCTGTGTATCACTACTGCGTGATTCACGTTAAAGACCCCAGGCTGTCGGTTGTACTGCACTGGCTTAATTGCTTGTCTGCAGCTGGGAAACAGGTCTACTGTTGAGGCAGACTATGTTCTAGGCTGTATAAACATACACACAAACCAGATAAGGTAGCACCGCTTCATTCCATCTTGACATAGTAAGATAACTGTTGAAAGAGGTGTTCATATGAGAGACAATTGCATAGTGAACTCCCGAGGTTATTTATGAAGACGCTAAAGTTATTTAGACGTTCATTTGATTTTGCCTGAAATTAGAAAGGTAAAGAGAAAAAATAATAACGTACGCCTCACCTTTGATAGAAACGTATTTTCTGCCTATTAATGGCCCGCTTTTTTTCTTAGTAATCCGAAAAACGGGAAGTGTTAAATTTACAAAAAAAAAAAGAATTGTTTGGGGCGCCAAAACGCGAACGTCAAAATTCAATTTGCATCTCAGAGTAAGCACCTGTTTGTTGGTTAAGAAAATATATTGCAATAGTTCAAAATAATAGAAATAATGCTAATGAAATAATGCTAATGAAATATTGAAATAGTTCAAAATAATAGAAATAATGCTAAAAATTGTTTCGGGCGCCAAAACGCGAACGTCAAAATTCAATTTGCATCTCAGAGTAAGCACCTGTTTGTTGGTTAAGAAAATATTATGCAATAGTTCAAAACAATAGAAATAATGCTTCTTTTTTTGTTTTTCATATCTACTACTTTCATATCCGACACTGCACATAAATACACGTACGAAGTGGTTTTAACACCGTTTTTCATGCCACGAATTTCAAATAAAAATGCTGTAACTGACCAATTATTTCGTCTGCGTGACTGAGAAATGTTCCAATGTGCCTAGTACGTACAAATTATTCCTGATATTAGCTCTTATAATCGAGCGCAGAGAGAAAATGCACTCGCTTTTTCCCATAGAAATGCATTACCGGAAGTCAATATCTGACTGCTTGCTGTCTGCTTCAAAATGCAACAGCACACTAGCGCCAGCTGAGCCTCTAGCGGTTATTGTAATAACTCTATGGTACAAACAAAAGCATTTCGCTGAGCTAGGCTCACGCGCCTGTGCCTTTGTCTTTACTGCGGACATTTGTGAGAGGAAGTAGAGAGGCCGAGATTGAACGCTTCTATTTCACGCTTTAAATGTCGTTTGCAATATTGTGACGTCACGGTCTCCTGATTGGTCGACGCTGTGTCGTACCTTTAGTTTATGCTCTAACGGCGGGGGCAGTTTTCGGCGCTGGCGGCGGCCTTTGCTCCGCCTATTGTCCAGACTCTCCTAATATACGGCTCTGGGCTCGTACAGAGTGCCTTTATACACACGCGCGCTTTTGCTTGAGTGGTGACATCTCAGCCATTTTTACGCCCAATCGTTTTTTTATGCATTTTGAAGTACGCGCAATCCGGTGTCAATCAGCTCGAGCGCGTAGCTTTGGCTAATGTAGAGACGCCATTTTAGCGCCCAAGTCACGCACCGAGTGCGCGAGAGCGTCACACGCTGAACATTCAGTGCAACAATAGATGTCTTCACCCTGAGAAAGACAGACATGTAGGCACCCTAGGCTCGTAGTGTAGCGAGCGCCACCGAGTGGACGTGTCACGAAAATGCGCCAGGCGTTTCTAGTATACTTCGTTTCACCTTCGCAGCGAAGGCTAGAAGCGCGAGCTCATGGCGTTGGCAGCCGCTCTCAAGTCACGAGAGCTTGTGCCGCCGAGATGTGCCCCAGAGCAAGGAGCTCGCGCTTGTAGCCTTTCCTGCGGTACATCATAAGGTGAAACACTAGGTGAAACAGAGTATAGTAGGCGTTTTGTCTGAATTTGATCTATACTTCGTTTCAGCTTGGGTCCAGACGCAGCCAATGCTACGAGCGCGAGCATGTGGCCTTGAACAGCGTTTGCACTGCACGAGCGCGCGTGCTTGGCAGGGACGCTGAAAGCCCGGCGCTCGCGCTTGTAGCATCGGCTGCGTCTGGACCCAAGCTGAAACAAAGTATAGTCTATGATAGAGTGCCTCGATGTCCCTCTGTTTAGGGTGATGCCATCGTTTGTGGTACCCGATACCGACAGCACGCGCTCACAGAAAAAATACAAAGAAATCGCAGGAAACAAAATGTCGCTGTAGCACAGTCAACGCCACGAGCGCGTGCAGGGACACGCTCTTTCACGCGCTTGAGAACAAAAATAAAAATAAACGTTAGAAACAAAATGGCCAGATGTCATCACCCCAAGCAAAGCGCACATGAAGGCACCCTAGTCTATGACAGGCTAATGTCGAATTTCGCTGATAGATTTGGAGCGATCCAAAACCGCTCCATGTTCTCCCGTTTATAGCAGCGAAAGCTAGCTCACGTTTCTACGCGCATAAAGACACCAAGAAAAAAGCGCACCGTAACCGCTTCAAATCAATTTGCGGAATTTGCCACATGACTTTAATGCGCGTTCCGCCTCAATCTCGAGCTTTCTGCGTTTGGTAACACTTCGTCGCACGCGCAGCCAAAGACCGGTGAAAGGCAACAAGCGCGTGCTGGAGGCGGAGCTTCCACTGAATGCTTTGCCTGTCGCCAACTGTACACATTTGTAATATTTACAAGACCTCACGCGCATGTTCGTCGCATCGCAAAGCGGGCAAATCACGCACCATACGCACGAACACTGAAAATGGAACCAACCAGGAGCCATTTTTTGAAAAGGTCTCGTGAACGTAGCCTTGACAAGCTTGCTATTGCACGGGCGTGCCTGCACGAGCAGAATCATGGCAATGGCTTGTCGCTCGGCGTGCAATCCAACTCTTTAATATTTGGGTTGTGTGTATTTTCATACAGCCTAGAACTTGATCTGCCTCAACGGGCGAGAAGTCTCCCAGCTGTAGATAAGAAATTTAGCCAGTGCAGTACAACTGCTAGCCTGGGGTCCTTAACGTATCGCGCAATAGTGATACACGACCGCACGCCGGTATGATGCTCTATCAAAATGAGCTGTTGGGCTAGTTGGCTTTGCATATTTACAATGTACCGCAAAGACAACAACGGAAGGAGACTGGGATAGGAAAGAACGTCCCAAAATAGAAGAAAACGATGATTGAAAGATATTTTTTTACCCGCTAGATTAAGAAAAAAATGTCTAGATTCGTTCTTATCCGTTCTTTCCTATTCCTTTCCGTTCTTTGCTATCCGTCTCATTTCTGTGTTGTCTTCGCTCTGCATTGTAAATAAGGTACGATGCTCATCCAGTCGAAATGGGCAGGGGTAAGGATTGAGCCCAGGATACCAGGGTCAACGTTATTAGTTACGGGGTTACGGTTACGGAATTGCTCATAGACGCTGCATGCACGAACAGTACCCCCCCCCCTCCTCACTCACCACGACTCGCCTGGCGTTAGCCTGGCGCAGGCCTGGCGTCGCTCGACGCGCCGCCAGACGGCTGCTTTGGTAACTGCAGTGTATTCTATGGGAATCGGGATACGCGGGATACGCACATTTTGAAGCACGGCGTCTAGGGGGCGCTTCAGCTCTGCTCTTTGGAACCCACAGTTATGAAGCGAAAATCTAGATGGCGCTTCGAACGACGGCAGGCGGATTGACGTGAGTGAGGGAGTGAGACGGGGGTCCTGCAGCGCGAGCTTTCGCTCCACGTGCTGCGAGCTAGTGTGCGCCAGAGCCGTATATGTAGAGAGTTTGGCCATTCGTTGGGAAGTATAGGAGACAAATGAGGAGGCGCCATTGGCCAAAAGCGGGCTGGGCGTGTCCCATGGCGTCTTCAGAAATTCGAATGTGACCAACCAGAAGCCGGAAATAATACCCTGGCGGTGGTCGCGATAAACAAACCTGATAACTGCATTGGAGTATATCTCGATGACTGAAAATGTGGTACACGTGGTGTTTCATTCACGCGCATTCAAAATGATGGTGAAAGAGTGCGACTACCGAAACGATCAACATAATTCGTGCGCCGAGGGCCGGGAATCTGCCGTCCGAGCGGTCACACTCTGTCCGAGCAAAGCAGAGTTGAGCGGCGCATTCGTTTCTTACATCTTTCTGCATGATCATGATCAAAACAACACGTGAACCCTATTTTCAACCACGACGAGTTACTACACTTCACTCTTACGCGCTTATTAAAACCATTTACGAACACAGACCTTTGATCAGAACTGTTTCTCGCTACCATCGCTAGGGGATTCTTTTCGGCTTTTGGTTTGTCAAAAGAGCATGCCAAGCCCTCTTTTCGAGTCTGCCGCACACCCTGGCTCTGCCCGCGCCTCCCATTGATTAAACTCTCTACAGATACGGCTCTGGTGTGCGCTAGCCCTCTCGGCCACTGATCCCAACGAGGTAGAGGGGCTTAGAGTGATAAACCGGAAGTTCGGAAGTGGCACTCCCCCGGTTGCCGCCATGTTGTACACAAAAGTGACCACTCGTCACGTGAACGCACAAGAGCCGTGACGTCATCGGTAAGATGGCAGCGCCCAGAGCTGGCGGATGCGAGCTTGTTCGGTGCGCGGTAGCCGTGATGTGCAGCTGCTTTCCGACGACTTCGGGCTTTTTCGTGCGCGCTGACGCGAATATAATGTGAAAACATGAAGGAATGAGACTATATACCCTTTTTGCTCTTGACCATCTGGATATTAACGCTTGTGAGACAGCATCAGTCGTATCTCCGTACCGGTGGCCGGATTCCCGGATGTGTTCGAGGATCGATAGAACTTTCAGTGCTTTTAGCATTAAATTTCGCATTCTCTTAGCTTTGTTTGAACGTTGGAATGTCTGAGAATCGATGCGAAATGTATGTGTCGGAGGTAGAGCCTACGTGAATTTGTTTCAGCCCTAGGTAACTGTATAATCACAGCCAACCTTTAGCGAGGAAGCGCCTGCGATCTTTACGTTTTGTGCTAATCGACGATTCTACATTCGATCGCTTTTCTTCCTTTTTTGTGAGTGCGAAGTGCACACTTATTTTCAGCTGCGAGGATGACATTTTATTGAGTGTGGGGATGAATAAATCGTTGCGGGTACCTGCTTCAAAGCTATTCAACTTGCTGTAGGAACAACCGTTTTGGTGTACGCATAGATTAACTGCACATTTTTCTCTTTCGTAGGATTTATTGCAGCAATACTTTTTTTCATCAAGAGTGCATTGCATTAGTCGGTCAATTATTTACTTGTTTTAATTACCTGGACGAGATAATTCATATTTGTGTTCATCCGTTGCCCGAAGAGCAGTTTTGTTGAAAATTATTGACACATCCTTTCGGTCTCTTCAATAGACAGACTTTTTTTCAAAAGTGTGGGCTGCCTATACCTTGTATCACCGTAACTTGGAAAAGGGCAACCGCCAGAGCCCCTCGAGCCAATCAGAGAGACGGGAGTGAAGGTGTGCGACAAATCTGTGCAGACGAGCACTCTGATGATATGTTGTCATGTGCCTCTCTCCAACGTGCATATTGACTCACCGAGACAGTAGCCTTTGCCGTTTGCCAAATTGTGACGGAACGAATTACAGTAGCTACTACTCTAATTGCCCAAGGCCTTCATACTTTGGGCATATGTTCGACAAGAATGTTATGTCCGCCGTCACTGTGAACTCGGCTGAGCTCACATTGGACTCGAATGCTGCATTAGCGTTCGACGTGAACTGAGACTCATTCGTGAGCTTCACGCCGAAAAAAAAATGGTGACAGTTGTGTTGCTTGATGGGGTTTTGCAGGGTCTATTGTGTCTTACATATAGGAAGCGTCCCGCTATATAACAATGGGTCAACACGTTCCATTAAACTAGATGCTCAGAGGTGTGTTTGTTTTGGCAATTTATAAGTTACAGCCGTGTGTTAAATGTTATTATAATGTGTAGTTTTAAGTATCCTCTCTGCAATGCCTACAAAGGCCCCTGGAGGGAATAAATTAATAAATAACATTTTCACATCACTGGAGTTGGTTTTTGGATGTGCCACATGTTCAGGAGAAGTGGAAGGAGTGCAGCCTAATGCAACCAGCCTGCCAGTCTTGTATGTTCATTAATTAATATTGAGGGGTCAGAGATTCGAGTGCCCTCAAAAGGTCCAGCGCGCGCGTGAACCCAATCCTTTGTGTATAGACTCTGAAGGCGTAAAGGCAAGCGGAAATATGTTTATTTGGTTAGTGTGTCAAATATGTATTTTTCCACTTGATTACATAATTATTGGTTCTTTGCAATTGGTTCCATAACGAGTTCTTTCTGCGACAGTCTTGTGTCAGGTGTTCAGTCGTAGTACCTGTGCTCTTTGTTGTCGGATGACGCTCCTGGCACGTCGGTGTTCAGTTTGGTCAAGTGGCAACTTTGACCGACTGATGTCGTCTTGTTATCATACGTCATGTGCGGCCACCAATATCTGATATGCACTGAAGCTGCAGGGCTGGCTTCTAATCCACAAATTTTCCTGGTAGTTTTCTGCATCAATGCAGCAAGCTCGGGCATGTTTTGCTTACGTGGCTGTGCCTTTTGCTGTACCGTTGACTTGATTGCTGGCAACAATGTTTGTTTGCTATCCAAGCCATTTCATTTCCATTTCGTAATGACAATTTTTTCTACATCCCGCGACCATGCAACTTGTGTAAGTCTCGTGTGGCAAAGTCAAGTCTGGTGATACTTAGAGTCGACTTTTGAGAACAGCCCAACCATTCTATTTCTTCAAGTCACTCAGCGGCATTCTGCCTCAAAGTTGAAAATTGTGTACTCCGTGGCGTGGACACAAATAATTAGTGTCAGCAAATTATTAGGTATTGTCCTTGGACAACAACCGACATCAAACTAACTGTCCTTGCATTGCCGCTCACCTGCTTTGTCGTGCTTACCTCCCGTCGAGGTGAAGGGGATGAGGAGCTTCGGGGTGATGTCGGCACCAGGGACAAAGGCCGCCAAAGATAATCCTCAATGTTTCGTGGACGCTCGTCGAGACGTGGTCAAGGGTCGTGCATGCGGCTTGAACTCTTGCAGGCCAATTCATTGGTACGGGCACCTACAGTAGACATGTTCGGCCTCATGCAATGGTAGCAGAGTGGTTTTCAGTCGACCATTCGCAGCACCTCAGTTTCCCTCGGTGTACTTTGTTCAGCGCGGACCTACGCTGGTTCTTCCTGATGTCGGGAACGCTTCGGCGCATGGAGTGTCTCGTTAAATGGGCACTGAATAGTAACGGGTAGCCGGTGGCGGTCGTCGTGGCATAAATCGACCTCGGTTCGTCAGATGCCACTCCGCTCGAAGAAGCCTCCAGTTAAAATACCTGTTGAACTTGTTCCGTAACAATCTCGGCAATCCAAATAAAAGCCGGGCAACTGATGGCAGAAAGTAGCTTCCTGATCTCTTTCGGACAACGTTGTGGATGATGTCGCAGATGCCTGGGAGGCTGGCGTCGAAGTTGCAGCTGGACGACTCTCGTGTCGAGACGCTGGGGAGTTGTTGATAATGACAGGTTCGGGCCTGCAGTGTACATTCAATGTTGGAAGCCTCGGTGATATGAACCCTTCGACTGTTGTCGTGGGGTTGCGAACAAGGCTGCCGAAGGCGTTGTCCCTCACATGAGGGACATGGGATTCTTAGCTTCTCGTCTTCTGTAGCATCAGGGTTGGCGTGGGTGCTCGATCAGGCACAAAACATCCTCCACGAAGGCGGTGACGCTCTCGTTGGGGCCGTGTCCTGGACAGAATCGGGACTTCGGCTCTCTCTCGTCAATGTTGGCTGATGAACGTACACTTCAGCTTGATCTTGCAAACTTCCCACGACGTTAAGGAGGATTCGTGGTTCTCAAACCAGTGCCTGGCAGTTTCGTCTTCCACGAGAAGTATAGGTTCTGCAGGAGCTAATTGTCCGTCTACCCACTGTGGCGGGCGACACGGTCATATTGTTCAATCCAGCCCTCGACGTCTTCATACACCTTGCGTGAAAGGGCATCGGGAGTGTGAGGTGCGACGGAAATGCAAACAGTGGTGGGAGCGGATGCGGTTTGCTGCTACAGGTTTGTCATTGTTGGCTTAGTCAGCTTCGGTTTTTCTGGCAAAAGACCGAATTCCGGGGGTTCTTGCTGGTAGTAGAGACTGGCTTGGATTTCAGGTTCTTCGTGGTGTATTTCCGAGGTTCGTTCTTGTGGTACTCGCTCGTTTTGCGGTTTTTCTGCCGGGCTCGGGATTGACTTGGTTCACGGCTCCCCGGGGATTAAGACGCGGGATAGTCCGCCACCCGTGTTTTGTTATCGGGAAACTCGGCTATGCCGCCTGGGTCCACATAGAGTGCCTTCATGTGCGCTTCGCATAGAGTGATGCCAACTGCCTGTTTCCCTTTCCCACACCCTCTTCCGCCGCCATTTTGTTCCTCATTGTTTCCCCGTGCGCCGGAAAGTGGCCTTTGTGTCCATCGGTCCTCCCATCCGAGGGGCGAAAATGCTAATCCTCCCTCCGTGGGTTCCAAAACGCTGCTCCGAACTTGTGAGATAAGGTGCTTGTTTCCGGGAGGGTTATAAGCCCCACGGATTATCGCCGAGAACCAAAATGGCTGCTGGATTGGCGGCGAGTGGTATTACAAAGGGTGGCATCACACTAGCAAAGCGCACATGAAGGCTCCCTAGGTCCACACACAGTGAAGGGCTATGGATAAAGTGTGCAGCACCTCCACCACCCATACAAAAATGTCCTATGGTCGGCTATAGAAAATTCTTTGTATGGTCGGCTTTAGCTATTTGGCCCAATTAGCTAAAGGTCTGAACCTAGACATTTTAAGGAAAGCTGCAGACAAAGCAGAAAGTGGAATTTTTGAAATTTTTTTCGCGGGAAAAACGCACAAGGCTGAGTGTCCTTTCCGAGCCATTGTGTCGGAAAAAAACACTTGGCAGGTTCAGATCAGTCGGTTTTTATAGCGCCATTTAGACACTCTTGCGCTCAAAGACCTTTTTTTGGTGCAGAGCTCGCTAGAGATAGTCAATGAACTTAGAGAAGGTTTTCAGAATGCTGTCACTGCAATATCTGTGGACGTTGAGGACTTATATTATTCTGTACCTCACGATGGACTTCTCAAAGCTGTTCGGGATAAGATCAACGAGTCTGGAGAAATTAGATTTCAAGGTTCCGCGGGCGTTAGCAGCGATCATTTTTTGGAGCTGCTAGCCTTTTATCTTCAGTCGACTGCCGTCAGTTTTGACGAGCGTTATTTTGTACAAAAGTCTGGTGTGTGCATTGGGTCGACAGTTGCCCTTGTTTTGTGTAACATTTCTTTGGCATCACTGGACCGGCAAATTTCAGATAGGCTTGCAGATTTCCATGTGTTAAAGACGTATAGATACGTAGATGACTATTTTTTTATTTTAGATTCAGACTCAGGTTTGGAGGAAACAGTTGAGAAGATTGTCGGATTGTTTAGGGGGGTGTCAGGCGGACTTAATTTTACCTGGAAATTGCCTGTGAATAACTGCATTCAGTTTTTAGACATTTTGATCCTTTTTTCTGAAGAACATGTCTGTTGGCAGTATTGTCCGCGCACTAATAAAGTCTGGATTTGTTTGAGAGTGCTCACTCTAAACTGGTGAAGAGGGGTATAGCTTTGACATGTCTGAGTGCGGCTCTGGAAAAAAGTTGCAATCACCAGATGAAAACCAGTTTTGAACGACAATCAAAAAGGTTAACAGACGCGGGGTACCCCCTAACCTAATCTCTAGTTGTTGTGAGAGCCTTCTTCAAAAGCTAAAAAGAAGTAAAAAAGGCAGCGAGGCAAGTAAACAAAGGAAAAGAGTGCAAGTCATTCCGTATATGCATACAGTGTCGCATAATCTGAAAAAGGTAGCTGGTACATATGACATTAACGTGGTTTTTTCTGCACCGTGTAAACTTGCCAAGATATGTCCGATGTTGACAAGGCAAAGACAAGCACCGTGCTCCAAGAAACACGCGGTGCAATATACTGCGTGCGTCACCAATGTGGTGTACGAGATTCCGTTTAGTTGTGGCAGACTCTACATTGGGCAGACTGGGCGCTGCTTCAATGATAGAGCACGTGAACATAATTTGTGTGTGCGCAACAACGCGGGGGGCCATCTCGCTGACCATTGTAGGCGATGTGGCTGTAAACCTGACCTGACTGGCACAAAGTTTCTAAGAAAGGCAAAGCAAAAAACGGAAAGAGAAATTATAGAGGCATTCTACATAAAAAAGAAAAAAAACAATTGCGTCAGCGCTCCGTCTTTGTATTTGCTTCAGAGTGAGATGGTGTTTCTGGAAGGTTGGCTGTGATTGTGGCGATTGAATCCGATGTGGTTTGGGCAATGTGTATATATAGATGACAATGGCCTTAATAAAAACCAGTTGAGAGTGAAGCGCCTGTCCTGTCGTCCGTGTTTCTTTATTGTCCTCGTTTGTTCGCGCTTTTCAACCTTTTATTTAGCTAAAGAATTTTCCATGGCTGTCTTTAGCATTTTTTATGGTCGCCTTTATGGGCCTCTTTAGCCTTGTCTATGGCCCTATCGCTGTCCAGCCATAGCGCTCTTTAGCTTGTCTAATGGTTGGCTAAAGACTTCTCTATGGCTTACCCTATAACTCTCTTTAACCAGCAAACTCTAAAAAAATTTTTACTTCAAGTACCTCCGATTTGTGAAGGCTACATGGTAGATAATACGTACATGTCTGAACAAACAGAATACACAGAACACAAGCAGAACACTACCTCACACAACAGCAACAACACCGCGACACCGCACCCTCTCTTCACATGCTACGTTCGCGCTAGCTGTATATATGGCAGTCTAATTTTTGAATCCGACTTTGCCGGCGACCCAACATTTATCGCAAAACATGGAGAGGCGGAGCGAATATTACTCGTACTTAATACACTTTTTGAATTGTCTCTTGGAATAGCCCGCCCCCATCTCTTAATTCAACACCCTGAAAAAAGGAAATGTAGATCATTAGGCTAATTGATTAAAATTTAATAATTATCTTTTTAATAAGTTTGATGAATCACGTTGACAATGCAGTGATGACATGCAGTACACTGGTGCTGAAGATTGCAATCAAGCTATTGCTTGATTGCAGTGTTCGCCGCCAGTGTACTTTATTTTCACTTTTGGGGGTAATAATTAATTTTAATTGTTGCACAAGTATTTTAATGGATTTAAAAAAACAACAATATTACTGGTTTTCACGACTCGTTGTTGCAACAGCACAGAAATATTTTGGGTCATGGTTTGTCACCGGCATTACAGAAATTTAGTATTGATTTAATTTTCTAAACTGGAGTGTTTTTACTAATACAGTAAGCGCCGGTAGTGATTATCTATAGGCGTGGAAAGAAAATTTATTTGGTTCTTAGTCTTTAGACTCGGGGCCATAAATTTTTCTATAGACGGGTAAAGACAATTTATTGGTTTTCAGTCTTTAAACTCGGGGCCAAAGAATTTTCTACAGGCGTGTAAAGAACATTTATTGGTTTGCTGTCTTTAGACATGGGGCCATGTAATTTTCTATAGGCGTCTAAAGAAATTTTATTGGTAGACAGTCTTTAGACTTAGGGCCATAAAATTTTCTATAGACGATTAAAGACAATTTATTGGTTTCCAGTCTTTAGGCTTGTGGCCTAAGATTTTCTATAGGAGGGTAAAGAAAATTTATTGGTTCCCAGTCTTTAGACAGAGGGCCCTAGATTATTCTATAGCTGGCTATAGCTGTCTATAGATATTTATGGCCGACCATAGAGGGCCATAGGGGGTGATAGCCTGCCATATAATTTTCCATAGACGACCATAGACCATTTTTGTATGGGCAGTACATACAATGACAACTGAGCATGGCCTGGAACTTTCCAGAACAGTAAATATTGATAGAAAATAGGACTGGAGCAAGCATCCGTGACAATATAACCAAACGGACCGAAGAGTGTCTATCCTGACCACTAAAGAAGCTGCATTGCTTTAGTGGCATTATGTCTGAAGAAATTCTCTCCTTCGGGGTTTGGCGACTGTCGTAGACGAGCGGAACTGAAATGGGTGTGGGACCACTTTTCTGGTACTGAGCCGCTGCAGACTGTCGTCGCAAAGCGGCGTGAACGGGTGGACTGGGTAGGTAACACGCGCGAGGAAATGTCCATGCAGCTTGCAATTCGTATAACGAGTGTTGATGAAACTTTTGTGTCGACGAAACGTGCGACAGACCAGCGGAATCAATGACAGCTGCAACACTTGTGCTCCGTGAAAGTGAACATCTACGCCATAACAATTTGGGAAGCAGCACAGCATCATTTAGCACGGCACGGGAACTACAAACTTCAAGGAAACCCGGTGCACCGAAAAACCAAAGTGAGCTGCGGTCATTTGAACGAAGTGGCACCACGATTGCACACTGCCAAGCACGACTCACGGAATTTCCGTTGCTAAACTGTGTATCCAATATATATTGCACACGCTTCACTGCAGACCTCAAAGATTCCGATGATCAACGAGAGCACAGAAACGTCGCCTTAAAATTTATCCTAGCGGTATCCGAATCAATCTGAGGTCCGAGCAACACAGGGCCGATTGTCTCTTTCGTGGCAGTATCCCCGTCGGTCACCAGCGAAATGCACACCGTTCCTTCGTATTTTCACGTTATACCTACGTCAGAAACCACGCTGAACTCTGAAGTCGCTTTCGATCGGCCTCTTATGACGGCTTCCGCGTCTGAAATCAATTTGCCGAGACGAACGACAACGAACAAAGCACCCGACAAGCTCCGGCCCAGCTGGGGCCAGCCGCTGCCTGGGCGCTGCCATCTTTCCTGTGACTTCATGACGTTTTAAATAGCCTTGTTGTAAGATTTCCGCACTCGCCAGTTTTTTTATTAGGTGATTTTAACTTTCCAAAAATATTGTGGTCTGGTTTGTGTCGCGTTCTAGTTGACCATTCCGGTGAAACATCAGAGTTCATAAATTTGTGCACAGATTTTAATTCCTCTCAGTTAATAACTCAACCTACCAGGGTCACCTCGTCAAGTTCGAACATATTAGATCGCATCCTCACAAATATTCCTGACCTCGTTCATTCTCTTTTTTTTTTACCAGGCCTGAGTGACCACTGCTTCGTTCACTTCACACTTGAAGGTAATTCTGATCGCCTTAAGAGTTTACCTAAACGTATCCGTGAAAAAAGCAAAGCTAACCACCGTTCCATCAATGATGAATAGGCACAATTTATGGACGAATATATGCAGAATTTTTTCTAATCGCACTATTTAATCCACTTGGTCTATTTTTAAGTCAAAGTTAATTATCTTGTAAACAAATACGTACCCCTACGAATTATTCCGTACAAAAACCGGTCCCCTTGGCTTACTGTTTCTTTAAAGCACCTGCGAAATAAAAAGAAACGACTATTCCGCAAAGCAAAGCAGTTAAATAAACCTGACTTGTGGTGTGCATATCGGAATGTTGCAAGCCTCTTTAAAGATGAAGTGGAAAAAGCCAAAAACATATTTTTTAATGATACCCTACCATCCTTATTGACAAATGACACTATGAAATTTTGGATGATAATTGGTGGACAAAAAGAGAGTGTGATATCGCTAGTCGACCATAATGAAGTCTCAGTTCCAAGGTCGGAATGTTCATCTTTACTAAATGATGTGTTTTCTCAGTTTTTTTTATGCCACTGTCTTCTGTTTCTTGCCCTGAATATGATCTTGCAGCCTTTCCACTTATGGATCCTGTTATAATTGATTGCCTTGGTGTGCTTAGTTTAATAAAAAAATTGAAAGTGTCTTCTTCATCTGGAACTGTAGGGGATTAATTCTAAATTTCTGAAAAACACTGAAATGCACTCTTCTGTAATACTATCTAAACTTTTCTCGCAGTCCCTAGATCTTTGTTGCCCAGCAACTGGAAGGTGGGTAAGGTGGTGCCTTTGTTTAAATCAGGTGATGCTCACTCTCCTCTTAATTAAAGACCTATATCTTTAACTAGTGTCCCTTGTAAAATGTTGGGAGCATATCATCTATTCTAACCTAGTTAACTTTCTTGAATCCAACTCATTTTTCACGTATCGTCAGCATGGTTTTCGTAGATTATTCTCATGTGAAACGCAACTGGTTTGTTTGACGAACGATCTTTTTTCTGCGCCAGACAATAATCTTTCAATCGACTGCATATTTCTTGATTTTTCAAAAGCCTTTGATTTAGTCCCTCACAAACTGCTCCGCTTAAAATTGAAAAAAAACAACAACTAAACATTGACTCTAATATTCTTAGATGGATCGAAAATTTTCTCTCTAACAGAACACAGTTTGTATCTGTAAATGACTTAGACTCTCTTCCCTGCCCTGTTAGTTCGGGTGTGCCGCAAGGTTCCGTCCTCGGCCCCCTTCTTTTCCTCATATACATAAATGACCTCGTTAACAATGTCCAGTCATCGATAAGGTTGTTGGCAGATGATTGTGTCATTTATCGTGTAATCCAGTCTGACACTGACACTGATACGTCTTTTCTTCAGTCTGACCTTAATTCAATTACTAACTGGTGTGACGTCTGGAAAATGCGCCTTCATGTCCATAAATGTAAAGTAATAAGAATTTCACAGAAAGCTGCCTGTAGTAACCCTCCTCAATATAACATTGGTTCTGTTCTTGAACAGGTGACATCGTACAAGTACCTAGGTGTCCATATCACATCTGACCTCTCCTGGCAAACTCACATTAATTTCATTGCTAACAACGCTAATCGCATGCTAGGCTACAAGACCCTAGTTAGATCGAAACTGAGTATGCGAGTTCGATGTGGGACCCAGGCCATAAATTTCCTATTATTCAAATGGAATCCGTACAAAATCGTAGCGCACGTTTTATTTTGTCTAATTTCTCACGTTTTTCCAGTGTATCATTCATGAAACTAACTTTACATCTTCCGAATCTTTCATTGCGTAGAAAATTATCTCGTTTGTCCATATTTCACAAAATTTATCATCGCAACCAGCATCTAAGCGAAGAGCTTTTTTCTGAGCCATCATATATATCCATTCGAAATGATCATCACCATAAAGTCAACGTTCTTTTCAGTCGCACGAAGCTCTTTTTTTATTCTTTTATCCTAAGGACTACTAATGACTGGAACCACCTGCCCACCACCATCGCCACAATCACAGACGCTCCTGCATTCAAGTCTGCCATTGAAAACTATTATTTTAACTAATATGTGTTAAATTCTATGTTTTGTACTTTTGTTTTTCCCCCACTCCCTTCTGTAACGCCGTGTGGCGTTGAAGGCATTGAAATAAATAAATAGGCGTCACGTATTTAGTTTGGACACGTGACGAGTGGTCAAATTTGCGTACAATGGCAGCGGCCTTATGAGGGTCACTTTCGAGTGCAGACCGGAACCCCGGTTTATCGCTCTAAGCCCCTCTACCTCGTTGACTGATCCCCATCAAGCTCTTTAGAAATCATGGTTCCAGAGTTTATGGTACGAAAGCAGATGTTCGCGTTTCATGGATTCACGAGAGACCATGGCATGCTTTCAAGCGAGATCTCGTGAGAGCGCTCGTGGTGTGCACGCGCGTTTTGTGCCAAAAATTTTAAACCGGTGATTTCCTAAGAAGGTGGATTATCTATATAACGCTCATGTCGACAACACGCGCTCACGAGAAAAAAAAGTAAACAAACTGCCGTCGTAAGAAGAGTCAAGGCTAAGAGCTCATAGAGTGAGACACTTTTTCACGCGCTCCTTCGAGAAAAATAGAGTAAAAACGAAGCAGGTTTTAATAGACCATTTGCTATATTACCCAAGCATCAAGGAGAATGCAGGGATTGGTGTTCCACGCGCCACACGCGCACGCCTTCCCCGTATAAAATATTCGAAGTAAATAACCAAAATAAAGCGTTGACAAACGCACGTGCATTGCAAGATACAATTTGTTTTAGGTTTTTGCTTTGGAAAATTTACTACTGCTGAGGCCAGCACGTGCGGCGCGTGGAACACCAATCCCTGCATTCTCCTTGATGCTTGGGTAATATTGCAATAGGTCTATTATCTGCCCGGCCACGATCTCAAGAAAATAGCCCGTACTATAGACCTTTCCAAAAAAGAGCGTGTGGCCGGTGCCATCTTGACTGTTCGTGCGTATGGCGCGTGCTTTCCTCGCTTTCCGAAGCGACAAACACGCACGTGCGGAGCTGTGAAGAGCGCACGCGGGACTGTGATTTTGTAAACATTAAAAAAGTCTATACTTCGTTTCAGCTTGGGTCCAGACGCAGCCGATGCTACAAGCGCGAGCATGTGGCCCTGGACAGTGCTTGCACTGCACGAGTGCGCGTGCTTGGCAGGGACGCTGAAAGCCCGGAGCTCGCGCTTGTAGCATCGGCTGCGTCTGGACCCAAGCTGAAACGAAGGTGCCTTCATGGGGTGGAGAAAGCTGAAACGAGGGTGCCTTCATGTGCGCTTTGCTTAGGGTGGAGACATGTGGCCATTTTGCCCCACACGTTTATTTTTCTTTTTTGTTCAAAAGCGCGTGAAACAGCGTGTCCCTGCTCGCGTTTGTGGCGCTGACTGTGCTATGGCGATCTTTTGTTTCCCTTGGTTTTTTTAATTCTACCCGTGAGCGCGTGCTGTCGGCATCGGGTATTACAAAGGGTGGTATTACCCCAAAGAGGAGCCCGTACTGCCCCCACTAATTAGTGAACCAACTCGGGACAGTACTCTTCACGACATCAACCGGCTAATAAAGATATAAAAAAGCGACACTGTCATTCAAAGGAAGTCTCTCGCTAGAAATTGAAATCACTATTGCTATCATTTGTTAATATTATTATTATTATAATAATAATTATTATTAATATTAAGATATATGCGAGTAAATGGAAAACATATCGAATTTTTTTTTGTTTCGTATTACTAACAATACCAATAAAAAATCCGATGCAACTCAATAATACACATTATATAAAAGCTTATTACAGAGGCGACATGCCTCCACGAAAGAAATAAAAACCTTGAAGATTATAGACCTTTCCAAAAAAGAGCGTGTGGCCGGTGCCATCTTGACTGTTCGTGCGTATGGCGCGTGCTTTCCTCGCTTTCCGAAGCGACGAACACGCACGTGCGGAGCTGTGAAGACCGCACGCGGGGACTGTGATTTTGTAAACATTAAAAAAGTCTATATTGGGCAGGAGATCGAACTATACTTTGTTTCAGCTTGGGTCCAGACGCAGCCGATGCTACAAGCGCGAGCTCCGGGCTTCCAGCGTCCCTGCCAAGCACACGCGCTCGTGCAGTACAGGCACTGTTCAGGGCCACACGCTCGTGCTTGTAGAATCGGCTGCGTCTGGACCCAAGCTGAAACGAAGTATAAAGAGTGCGCTAGAGCCACTAAATGAGCTGCGCTTAGAGTATCGGCACTCCGTTCCCCGACATTGTTGTGGGCGCCGCCATATTGGGGCTTGTGCAGAGCAGACGCAACTGCAGATCGTCGTGATTCAAAAGTGCGACTTCCTCAGCATCAGATTCGGTGTTAGGAAGCTCATGTAATGTTGCTTTTCTCTGTCGCAGACTGTTTAGCCATTTGTGGAGGACGGAAAAGCGTTTCCTGTGATTTCAGATAAAACTTCAGATAACTGGCAACCATGATTTTAAGCCACAATATGGCTAAGTGTCGTTACTCTGAAGCGTAGCTTATTTAGTGGCACTAGAGTGCGCTTTATAGAGCTTGTTGTCTCCACAGCTTGTGTGTTCACTAACACAAGAAAACAAAAAAATTTAAAATCGCCGAGCACAATCTGGGCACGAGCGCTTCGCTCTGACCAGCGCTTTAGTCGCACGAGGAGCGGCCTTCGAATCGTCATTTTCGATTTCTCGGATCAAAAATAACCAAGAAAATATGGTTTGATGTCCCCACAGCTGAAGCGTGCCGCGAGAGGCGTGACTGTTTGATCTCCTCCCACAAAAAATACACTGGTTATCGACCATCGGTAGAGAGAGCGTTGTTGTATTAGGCACATTGCGCAGACCTCATGCGTTATATTGCACTGTACATTTTTAATTAGAAAGGTTAGGTCCGTACACGGGGCCCATAATAATTTACACCCTTTTTTTCTCCGATAACGGCAGTTTAGATCTGGGTGGATCTGTCAACCTTCCCAATCTATTCCACTTGAAGCGGAATGCGCTTGCACTAAAGGTTTGGCAGTTTTCTAGAGTCCTGCTGGTGCCACTTTTAAGTTGATCTTCACTACCACGCCTGGAAACCTTCCAGCTCATCAATGACTGCGATGGTGTGGTTGCAGGGTTTTCTTAGGACCCCGAAATGGTGCTAATCACTGGGGGCCAAGTCAGGTTTTATGTACCCAAGCAGGACCAAACGCTGCGGGTCGCACGACGCGGCGAAAAAAATAGCATTACCCCATCGTCCCCCGGCCAAGCACGACTTCGCGTGAACGCACGAGACACCATGATGAGCCGATGCCTGGTTGAATTCGACCATCTTTCCGGCGCGCTATTTTGCAGTCATTGATAATTTGGAAGCATCGGCCCAGGCGTACGCACTACTAAAAAGTGGTACCGGCATGCCACTAAAAAGCTGCTACACCGATGGTGCAAGTGCATTTAGCTACGGGGGAATATATTGCGAAGTGGACATATTGACCCACTACTAAACCGCTGGTATCGGCAGCGAAAAAACAAGATAATTATAAAACACCCCTCGTGACAACATAATAATGCGCTTTCAGTTATGTATACAATGAATAATACTTGCACATTAGGTTGCATTAAATCTACAGAGACAAGTGGAAAAGAAGGGTCAAACTAAAGGTCATGTTGTTTGTACCCTTTTCGTTCACTTGTGTCTGCTTTTTTTCTTGCGTGTGAACGTTACTCTAGTTGAACGATATAATAAACAAACTCTCACACTACAGTAAGACACATGACAGGATTTCTTCCACCTCTGTGTTATCCACAAAGCGACACAAATCAACATAACAATTTTACAGCAGTTGTTTCCTTTTAACTCTACACTGAAGCGGAAGACGTCCTGACCTAGTACAAACTGACGGACGCTGAAAAAGAAAACAACGATGCAGTGACGCGAGCGTTCACGAAAACTTTATGCTGCGTACGAACGGTATACGAACGGTCCTAGTTCTACAGCCGTAAACAAGAGGCAAACAAAACTGCCGACGACTTTGTCAAGGACCTGTACAAAATGGAAGAAAAGCGCAACTGCAGGAGCTTAAAAGAACAGTTAATTGGAAATCAACTCGTTGTGGGATTCAACAATGTCGTGTTGAGTGAAAAACTCCAGCTCAAAGCAGAACTGACATTAGAAACCGCAATCTCCAAGGCGCGCAGTTCAGAAACAGTAGAGCAGCAGCTAAAAGAACTGCGACCACAAGCGCAGTCAAACGCGACCGTCCGAGAGGTCCAAACTTCCGCGCGGCGAGTCAAAAACAACAAGCAGCCGTTTCCCAACAGTCAACTGTACCAAGGAGTTCTCTGTCCATGCAAGTGGCGCGACTCTACTACTCGTCCACACACGCGCGCCAAGTGCCTAGCAGCTGACAAGAAGGGTTACCGGGTATGGCAAGAAAGGACACTTTACGTCAGTCTGCCTGGCAGTGAAGAAGAACCCCTCAGGTACACAAAGCCATTTTGCACTCGAGGAGGTCTACTTGAGAGAAGTAACGGACAAGCCTCGAGCTAAATCACGCAGATACCGACCACAAGCATCTTATACCACGTTTGTCGTCAAAGTGTCACAATGAGGTGAGTCCCCATTTACAATGTCTGCACATGACGCTGCTTAAGTTTAAAAGCATAGCGGATGTACTATCGGGGAAAAATGAAACGCGAACAGAGGAGCGCGTGGCTTGCCGTACAGGCTGCGCCACCTGGAATTGAGCCTAGGGGCGAGGGTGCGTGGCCTACTCCGATGTGTTCACGCCCTTCGCTCGGCACTCCCAGCTTCGGCAGTGCGCCTCTCAGTGCGCTGAAAGCTATCACCGCTATCTTTGCTGGCTCAGCGCGTGCGGTGTGAAGAAGCTCGGCCCACGCGCCGAGCAGAAAAAGATAGCGGTGACAGCTTCCAGCGCACTGAGAGGCGCACTGCCGAAGCTTGGGGAGTGCCGAGCGAAGGGCATGAACACATCGGAGTAGGCCACGCACCCTCGCTCCTAGGCTCACTTCCAGGTGGCGCAGCCTGTACGGCAAGCCACGCGCTCCTCTGTTCGCATTTCATTTTTCCCCGATAGTACATGCAGGGAAGCGGCAAGCAGAAAGTGAGAGCAGCAGCCCAAGGATCCTTGTCGTGGCCATAAAAGAGCACGGAACTCTCGTCTGCCTCAGCCAACATGCTGCAATAGATCAAAGGCGTAACAAAAATATTAAAATATTGAAAGAGTCGGGAACTACTTTACGACATATTGGCCCACAGATTTATCAGGCCTCTGGCAGTACAGCAAGACGCCGAGGTTTTCCATGACTTCTCCTCTAGAAAAATCAATGCAGAGCGAGGTGCTGGAAAGCCTGCACAAAGGTCACCAAGGCGTTGGCAGATGCAAAACATAAGCCCGCCAGCTCGTTTGGTGGCCACGCATCGGCCAGTACATTCAAGACCGTGCATCAAGATGCCCAGCGTGAAAAAAAGCATAAGAAACCAGGCACAGAGCCCCTGCTACACACGTCACTCTTGAACCATTCATGGGAAGTGGTTGCGATGGACCTTTTGTACAAAAACGAAGAGCACTATACCTCGTAGTCGTGGACTATTTTTTAAGGTTGTTCTACTTCTGAAACTCCGGGGGACAACTCAAGACATCGCGCAAACACCCAGTTCAATATTTGCTCGCTTCGGAGCACTTGTGAGACTGGGTCGTCCTCCTTTGTTATGCTACCTGTACAAACGCATACTAAAATCTTGTCGAAATGTCAGCCAGCTTGCGAGACCCATCTTCCTTATGCACAAGACAAGACAAGACAAGACAAGACAAGACAAGACAAGACAAGACAAGACAAGACAAGACAAGACAAGACAAGATAAGACAAGACAAGACAAGACAAGACAAGACAAGACAAGACAAGACAAGACAAGACAAGACAAGACAAGACAAGACAAGACAAGACAAGACAAGACAAGACAAGACAAGATAAGACAAGATAAGATAAGATAAGACAAGATAAGATAAGATAAGATAAGATAAGATAAGATAAGATAAGATAAGATAAGATAAGATAAGATAAGATAAGATAAGATAAGATAAGATAAGATAAGATAAGATAAGATAAGATAAGATAAGATAAGATAAGATAAGATAAGATAAGATAAGATAAGATAAGATAAGATAAGATAAGATAAGATAAGATAAGATAAGATAAGATAAGATAAGATAAGATAAGATAAGATAAGATAAGATAAGATAAGATAAGATAAGATAAGATAAGATAAGATAAGATAAGATAAGATAAGATAAGATAAGATAAGATAAGATAAGATAAGATAAGATAAGATAAGATAAGATAAGATAAGATAAGATAAGATAAGATAAGATAAGATAAGATAAGATAAGATAAGATAAGATAAGATAAGATAAGATAAGATAAGATAAGATAAGATAAGATAAGATAAGATAAGATAAGATAAGATAAGATAAGATAAGATAAGATAAGATAAGATAAGATAAGATAAGATAAGATAAGATAAGATAAGATAAGATAAGATAAGATAAGATAAGATAAGATAAGATAAGATAAGATAAGATAAGATAAGATAAGATAAGATAAGATAAGATAAGATAAGATAAGATAAGATAAGATAAGATAAGATAAGATAAGATAAGATAAGATAAGATAAGATAAGATAAGATAAGATAAGATAAGATAAGATAAGATAAGATAAGATAAGATAAGATAAGATAAGATAAGATAAGATAAGATAAGATAAGATAAGATAAGATAAGATAAGATAAGATAAGATAAGATAAGATAAGATAAGATAAGATAAGATAAGATAAGATAAGATAAGATAAGATAAGATAAGATAAGATAAGATAAGATAAGATAAGATAAGATAAGATAAGATAAGATAAGATAAGATAAGATAAGATAAGATAAGATAAGATAAGATAAGATAAGATAAGATAAGATAAGATAAGATAAGATAAGATAAGATAAGATAAGATAAGATAAGATAAGATAAGATAAGATAAGATAAGATAAGATAAGATAAGATAAGATAAGATAAGATAAGATAAGATAAGATAAGATAAGATAAGATAAGATAAGATAAGATAAGATAAGATAAGATAAGATAAGATAAGATAAGATAAGATAAGATAAGATAAGATAAGATAAGATAAGATAAGATAAGATAAGATAAGATAAGATAAGATAAGATAAGATAAGATAAGATAAGATAAGATAAGATAAGATAAGATAAGATAAGATAAGATAAGATAAGATAAGATAAGATAAGATAAGATAAGATAAGATAAGATAAGATAAGATAAGATAAGATAAGATAAGATAAGATAAGATAAGATAAGATAAGATAAGATAAGATAAGATAAGATAAGATAAGATAAGATAAGATAAGATAAGATAAGATAAGATAAGATAAGATAAGATAAGATAAGATAAGATAAGATAAGATAAGATAAGATAAGATAAGATAAGATAAGATAAGATAAGATAAGATAAGATAAGATAAGATAAGATAAGATAAGATAAGATAAGATAAGATAAGATAAGATAAGATAAGATAAGATAAGATAAGATAAGATAAGATAAGATAAGATAAGATAAGATAAGATAAGATAAGATACAGATAAGATAAGATAAGATAAGATAAGATAAGATAAGATAAGATAAGATAAGATAAGATAAGATAAGATAAGATAAGATAAGATAAGATAAGATAAGATAAGATAAGATAAGATTAAGATAAGATAAGATAAGATAAGATAAGATAAGATAAGATAAGATAAGATAAGATAAGATAAGATAAGATAAGATAAGATAAGATAAGATAAGATAAGATAAGATAAGATAAGATAAGATAAGATAAGATAAGATAAGATAAGATAAGATAAGATAAGATAAGATAAGATAAGATAAGATAAGATAAGATAAGATAAGATAAGATAAGATAAGATAAGATAAGATAAGATAAGATAAGATAAGATAAGATAAGATAAGATAAGATAAGATAAGATAAGATAAGATAAGATAAGATAAGATAAGATAAGATAAGATAAGATAAGATAAGATAAGATAAGATAAGATAAGATAAGATAAGATAAGATAAGATAAGATAAGATAAGATAAGATAAGATAAGATAAGATAAGATAAGATAAGATAAGATAAGATAAGATAAGATAAGATAAGATAAGATAAGATAAGATAAGATAAGATAAGATAAGATAAGATAAGATAAGATAAGATAAGATAAGATAAGATAAGATAAGATAAGATAAGATAAGATAAGATAAGATAAGATAAGACAAGATAAGATAAGATAAGATAAGACAAGATAAGACAAGATAAGACAAGACAAGACAAGACAAGACAAGACAAGACAAGACAAGACAAGACAAGACAAGACAAGACAAGACAAGACAAGACAAGACAAGACAAGACAAGACAAGACAAGACAAGACAAGATAAGACAAGACAAGACAAGACGATCAAGACAAGACAAGAGCGATATGACAAGACAAGAGCTGAAGAGCTGAGACAAGGAGCGAGCGCCATGGACACAGCGCCAGCGTACGTCCCTGGCCCCAAGAGTCTGCCATGGACGCGGAGCTGGCGCTGGCCGAAGGAGCGAGCCCTCGGCCAGCGTCAGCGTTCGTCCCTGGCCCCACCAGAGTCTGCCATGGACGCGGGAGCTGGCGCTGGCCAAGGAGCGAGCTCCCTCGGCCAGCGTCAGCGTTCGTCCCTGGCCCCACCAGAGTCTGCCATGGACGCGGGAGCTGGCGCTGGCCGAAGGAGCGAGCTCCTCGGCCAGCGTCAGCGTTCGTCCCTGGCCCCACCAGAGTCTGCCATGGACGCGGGAGCTGGCGCTGGCCGAAGGAGCGAGCTCCTTCGGCCAGCGTCAGCGTTCGTCCCTGGCCCCACCAGAGTCTGCCATGGACGCGGAGCTGGCGCTGGCCGAAGGAGCGAGCTCCTTCGGCCAGCGTCAGCGTTCGTCCCTGGCCCCAAGAGTCTGCCATGGACGCGGGAGCTGGCGCTGGCCAAGGAGCGAGCTCCTCTGGCCAGCGTCAGCGTTCGTCCCTGGCCCCAAGAGTCTGCCATGGACGCGGGAGCTGGCGCTGGCCAAGGAGCGAGCTCCCTTGGCCAGCGTCAGCGTTCGTCCCTGGCCCCAAGAGTCTGCCATGGACGCGGGAGCTGGCGCTGGCCAAGGAGCGAGCTCCTTGGCCAGCGTCAGCGTTCGTCCCTGGCCCCAAGAGTCTGCCATGGACGCGGGAGCTGGCGCTGGCCAAGGAGCGAGCTCCTTGGCCAGCGTCAGCGTTCGTCCCTGGCCCCAAGAGTCTGCCATGGACGCGGGAGCTGGCGCTGGCCAAGGAGCGAGCTCCTTGGCCAGCGTCAGCGTTCGTCCCTGGCCCCAAGAGTCTGCCATGGACGCGGGAGCTGGCGCTGGCCAAGGAGCGAGCTCCCTTGGCCAGCGTCAGCGTTCGTCCCTGGCCCCAAGAGTCTGCCATGGACGCGGGAGCTGGCGCTGGCCAAGGGAGCGAGCTCCTTGGCCAGCGTCAGCGTTCGTCCCTGGCCCCAAGAGTCTGCCATGGACGCGGGAGCTGGCGCTGGCCAAGGGAGCGAGCTCCTTGGCCGGCGTCAGCGTTCGTCCCTGGCCCCAAGAGTCTGCCATGGACGCGGGAGCTGGCGCTGGCCAAGGGAGCGAGCTCCCTGGCCAGCGTCAGCGTTCGTCCCTGGCCCCAAGAGTCTGCCATGGACGCGGGAGCTGGCGCTGGCCAAGGAGCGAGCTCCTTGGCCAGCGTCAGCGTTCGTCCCTGGCCCCAAGAGTCTGCCATGGACGCGGGAGCTGGCGCTGGCCAAGGGAGCGAGCTCCTTGGCCAGCGTCAGCGTTCGTCCCTGGCCCCAAGAGTCTGCCATGGACGCGGGAGCTGGCGCTGGCCAAGGAGCGAGCTCCCTTGGCCAGCGTCAGCGTTCGTCCCTGGCCCCAAGAGTCTGCCATGGACGCGGGAGCTGGCGCTGGCCAAGGGAGCGAGCTCCTTGGCCAGCGTCAGCGTTCGTCCCTGGCCCCAAGAGTCTGCCATGGACGCGGGAGCTGGCGCTGGCCAAGGAGCGAGCTCCTTGGCCAGCGTCAGCGTTCGTCCCTGGCCCCAAGAGTCTGCCATGGACGCGGGAGCTGGCGCTGGCCAAGGGAGCGAGCTCCTTGGCCAGCGTCAGCGTTCGTCCCTGGCCCCAAGAGTCTGCCATGGACGCGGGAGCTGGCGCTGGCCAAGGGAGCGAGCCCCTTGGCCAGCGTCAGCGTTCGTCCCTGGCCCCAAGAGTCTGCCATGGACGCGGGAGCTGGCGCTGGCCAAGGAGCGAGCTCCCTTGGCCAGCGTCAGCGTTCGTCCCTGGCCCCAAGAGTCTGCCATGGACGCGGGAGCTGGCGCTGGCCAAGGGAGCGAGCTCCCTTGGCCAGCGTCAGCGTTCGTCCCTGGCCCCAAGAGTCTGCCATGGACGCGGGAGCTGGCGCTGGCCAAGGAGCGAGCTCCTTGGCCAGCGTCAGCGTTCGTCCCTGGCCCCAAGAGTCTGCCATGGACGCGGGAGCTGGCGCTGGCCAAGGAGCGAGCTCCTTGGCCAGCGTCAGCGTTCGTCCCTGGCCCCAAGAGTCTGCCATGGACGCGGGAGCTGGCGCTGGCCAAGGGAGCGAGCTCCTTGGCCAGCGTCAGCGTTCGTCCCTGGCCCCAAGAGTCTGCCATGGACGCGGGAGCTGGCGCTGGCCAAGGGAGCGAGCTCCCTTGGCCAGCGTCAGCGTTCGTCCCTGGCCCCAAGAGTCTGCCATGGACGCGGGAGCTGGCGCTGGCCAAGGGAGCGAGCTCCTTGGCCAGCGTCAGCGTTCGTCCCTGGCCCCAAGAGTCTGCCATGGACGCGGGAGCTGGCGCTGGCCAAGGAGCGAGCTCCCTTGGCCAGCGTCAGCGTTCGTCCCTGGCCCCAAGAGTCTGCCATGGACGCGGGAGCTGGCGCTGGCCAAGGAGCGAGCTCCTTGGCCAGCGTCAGCGTTCGTCCCTGGCCCCAAGAGTCTGCCATGGACGCGGGAGCTGGCGCTGGCCAAGGAGCGAGCTCCCTTGGCCAGCGTCAGCGTTCGTCCCTGGCCCCAAGAGTCTGCCATGGACGCGGGAGCTGGCGCTGGCCAAGGAGCGAGCTCCTTGGCCAGCGTCAGCGTTCGTCCCTGGCCCCAAGAGTCTGCCATGGACGCGGGAGCTGGCGCTGGCCAAGGAGCGAGCTCCTTGGCCAGCGTCAGCGTTCGTCCCTGGCCCCAAGAGTCTGCCATGGACGCGGGAGCTGGCGCTGGCCAAGGAGCGAGCTCCCTTGGCCAGCGTCAGCGTTCGTCCCTGGCCCCAAGAGTCTGCCATGGACGCGGGAGCTGGCGCTGGCCAAGGGAGCGAGCCCCTTGGCCAGCGTCAGCGTTCGTCCCTGGCCCCAAGAGTCTGCCATGGACGCGGGAGCTGGCGCTGGCCAAGGAGCGAGCTCCTTGGCCAGCGTCAGCGTTCGTCCCTGGCCCCAAGAGTCTGCCATGGACGCGGGAGCTGGCGCTGGCCAAGGAGCGAGCTCCCTTGGCCAGCGTCAGCGTTCGTCCCTGGCCCCAAGAGTCTGCCATGGACGCGGGAGCTGGCGCTGGCCAAGGAGCGAGCTCCCTTGGCCAGCGTCAGCGTTCGTCCCTGGCCCCAAGAGTCTGCCATGGACGCGGGAGCTGGCGCTGGCCAAGGAGCGAGCTCCCTGGCCAGCGTCAGCGTTCGTCCCTGGCCCCAAGAGTCTGCCATGGACGCGGGAGCTGGCGCTGGCCAAGGGAGCGAGCTCCTTGGCCAGCGTCAGCGTTCGTCCCTGGCCCCAAGAGTCTGCCATGGACGCGGGAGCTGGCGCTGGCCAAGGGAGCGAGCTCCTTGGCCAGCGTCAGCGTTCGTCCCTGGCCCCAAGAGTCTGCCATGGACGCGGGAGCTGGCGCTGGCCAAGGAGCGAGCTCCCTTGGCCAGCGTCAGCGTTCGTCCCTGGCCCCAAGAGTCTGCCATGGACGCGGGAGCTGGCGCTGGCCAAGGAGCGAGCTCCCTTGGCCAGCGTCAGCGTTCGTCCCTGGCCCCAAGAGTCTGCCATGGACGCGGGAGCTGGCGCTGGCCAAGGGAGCGAGCTCCTTGGCCAGCGTCAGCGTTCGTCCCTGGCCCCAAGAGTCTGCCATGGACGCGGGAGCTGGCGCTGGCCAAGGAGCGAGCTCCTTGGCCAGCGTCAGCGTTCGTCCCTGGCCCCAAGAGTCTGCCATGGACGCGGGAGCTGGCGCTGGCCAAGGGAGCGAGCTCCCTTGGCCAGCGTCAGCGTTCGTCCCTGGCCCCAAGAGTCTGCCATGGACGCGGGAGCTGGCGCTGGCCAAGGAGCGAGCTCCTTGGCCAGCGTCAGCGTTCGTCCCTGGCCCCAAGAGTCTGCCATGGACGCGGGAGCTGGCGCTGGCCAAGGAGCGAGCTCCTTGGCCAGCGTCAGCGTTCGTCCCTGGCCCCAAGAGTCTGCCATGGACGCGGGAGCTGGCGCTGGCCAAGGGAGCGAGCTCCCTTGGCCAGCGTCAGCGTTCGTCCCTGGCCCCAAGAGTCTGCCATGGACGCGGGAGCTGGCGCTGGCCAAGGAGCGAGCTCCTTGGCCAGCGTCAGCGTTCGTCCCTGGCCCCAAGAGTCTGCCATGGACGCGGGAGCTGGCGCTGGCCAAGGAGCGAGCTCCCTTGGCCAGCGTCAGCGTTCGTCCCTGGCCCCAAGAGTCTGCCATGGACGCGGGAGCTGGCGCTGGCCAAGGAGCGAGCTCCTTGGCCAGCGTCAGCGTTCGTCCCTGGCCCCAAGAGTCTGCCATGGACGCGGGAGCTGGCGCTGGCCAGGGAGCGAGCTCCCTGGCCAGCGTCAGCGTTCGTCCCTGGCCCCAAGAGTCTGCCATGGACGCGGGAGCTGGCGCTGGCCAAGGAGCGAGCTCCTTGGCCAGCGTCAGCGTTCGTCCCTGGCCCCAAGAGTCTGCCATGGACGCGGGAGCTGGCGCTGGCCAAGGAGCGAGCTCCTTGGCCAGCGTCAGCGTTCGTCCCTGGCCCCAAGAGTCTGCCATGGACGCGGGAGCTGGCGCTGGCCAAGGAGCGAGCTCCCTTGGCCAGCGTCAGCGTTCGTCCCTGGCCCCAAGAGTCTGCCATGGACGCGGGAGCTGGCGCTGGCCAAGGAGCGAGCTCCTTGGCCAGCGTCAGCGTTCGTCCCTGGCCCCAAGAGTCTGCCATGGACGCGGGAGCTGGCGCTGGCCAAGGGAGCGAGCTCCTTGGCCAGCGTCAGCGTTCGTCCCTGGCCCCAAGAGTCTGCCATGGACGCGGGAGCTGGCGCTGGCCAAGGGAGCGAGCTCCCTTGGCCAGCGTCAGCGTTCGTCCCTGGCCCCAAGAGTCTGCCATGGACGCGGGAGCTGGCGCTGGCCAAGGAGCGAGCTCCCTTGGCCAGCGTCAGCGTTCGTCCCTGGCCCCAAGAGTCTGCCATGGACGCGGGAGCTGGCGCTGGCCAAGGAGCGAGCTCCTTGGCCAGCGTCAGCGTTCGTCCCTGGCCCCAAGAGTCTGCCATGGACGCGGGAGCTGGCGCTGGCCAAGGGAGCGAGCTCCTTGGCCAGCGTCAGCGTTCGTCCCTGGCCCCAAGAGTCTGCCATGGACGCGGGAGCTGGCGCTGGCCAAGGGAGCGAGCTCCCTTGGCCAGCGTCAGCGTTCGTCCCTGGCCCCAAGAGTCTGCCATGGACGCGGGAGCTGGCGCTGGCCAAGGAGCGAGCTCCCTTGGCCAGCGTCAGCGTTCGTCCCTGGCCCCAAGAGTCTGCCATGGACGCGGGAGCTGGCGCTGGCCAAGGGAGCGAGCTCCCTTGGCCAGCGTCAGCGTTCGTCCCTGGCCCCAAGAGTCTGCCATGGACGCGGGAGCTGGCGCTGGCCAAGGGAGCGAGCTCCTTGGCCAGCGTCAGCGTTCGTCCCTGGCCCCAAGAGTCTGCCATGGACGCGGGAGCTGGCGCTGGCCAAGGAGCGAGCTCCTTGGCCAGCGTCAGCGTTCGTCCCTGGCCCCAAGAGTCTGCCATGGACGCGGGAGCTGGCGCTGGCCAAGGAGCGAGCTCCTTGGCCAGCGTCAGCGTTCGTCCCTGGCCCCAAGAGTCTGCCATGGACGCGGGAGCTGGCGCTGGCCAAGGAGCGAGCTCCTTGGCCAGCGTCAGCGTTCGTCCCTGGCCCCAAGAGTCTGCCATGGACGCGGGAGCTGGCGCTGGCCAAGGAGCGAGCTCCTTGGCCAGCGTCAGCGTTCGTCCCTGGCCCCAAGAGTCTGCCATGGACGCGGGAGCTGGCGCTGGCCAAGGGAGCGAGCTCCTTGGCCAGCGTCAGCGTTCGTCCCTGGCCCCAAGAGTCTGCCATGGACGCGGGAGCTGGCGCTGGCCAAGGAGCGAGCTCCTTGGCCAGCGTCAGCGTTCGTCCCTGGCCCCAAGAGTCTGCCATGGACGCGGGAGCTGGCGCTGGCCAAGGAGCGAGCTCCTTGGCCAGCGTCAGCGTTCGTCCCTGGCCCCAAGAGTCTGCCATGGACGCGGGAGCTGGCGCTGGCCAAGGGAGCGAGCTCCCTGGCCAGCGTCAGCGTTCGTCCCTGGCCCCAAGAGTCTGCCATGGACGCGGGAGCTGGCGCTGGCCAAGGAGCGAGCTCCTTGGCCAGCGTCAGCGTTCGTCCCTGGCCCCAAGAGTCTGCCATGGACGCGGGAGCTGGCGCTGGCCAAGGAGCGAGCTCCTTGGCCAGCGTCAGCGTTCGTCCCTGGCCCCAAGAGTCTGCCATGGACGCGGGAGCTGGCGCTGGCCAAGGAGCGAGCTCCTTGGCCAGCGTCAGCGTTCGTCCCTGGCCCCAAGAGTCTGCCATGGACGCGGGAGCTGGCGCTGGCCAAGGGAGCGAGCTCCCTTGGCCAGCGTCAGCGTTCGTCCCTGGCCCCAAGAGTCTGCCATGGACGCGGGAGCTGGCGCTGGCCAAGGAGCGAGCTCCCTTGGCCAGCGTCAGCGTTCGTCCCTGGCCCCAAGAGTCTGCCATGGACGCGGGAGCTGGCGCTGGCCAAGGAGCGAGCTCCCTGGCCAGCGTCAGCGTTCGTCCCTGGCCCCAAGAGTCTGCCATGGACGCGGGAGCTGGCGCTGGCCAAGGAGCGAGCTCCTTGGCCAGCGTCAGCGTTCGTCCCTGGCCCCAAGAGTCTGCCATGGACGCGGGAGCTGGCGCTGGCCAAGGAGCGAGCTCCTTGGCCAGCGTCAGCGTTCGTCCCTGGCCCCAAGAGTCTGCCATGGACGCGGGAGCTGGCGCTGGCCAAGGAGCGAGCTCCTTGGCCAGCGTCAGCGTTCGTCCCTGGCCCCAAGAGTCTGCCATGGACGCGGGAGCTGGCGCTGGCCAAGGAGCGAGCTCCTTGGCCAGCGTCAGCGTTCGTCCCTGGCCCCAAGAGTCTGCCATGGACGCGGGAGCTGGCGCTGGCCAAGGAGCGAGCTCCTTGGCCAGCGTCAGCGTTCGTCCCTGGCCCCAAGAGTCTGCCATGGACGCGGGAGCTGGCGCTGGCCAAGGAGCGAGCTCCCTTGGCCAGCGTCAGCGTTCGTCCCTGGCCCCAAGAGTCTGCCATGGACGCGGGAGCTGGCGCTGGCCAAGGAGCGAGCTCCCTTGGCCAGCGTCAGCGTTCGTCCCTGGCCCCAAGAGTCTGCCATGGACGCGGGAGCTGGCGCTGGCCAAGGAGCGAGCTCCTTGGCCAGCGTGCCAGCGTTCGTCCCTGGCCCCAAGAGTCTGCCATGGACGCGGGAGCTGGCGCTGGCCAAGGAGCGAGCTCCTTGGCCAGCGTCAGCGTTCGTCCCTGGCCCCAAGAGTCTGCCATGGACGCGGGAGCTGGCGCTGGCCAAGGAGCGAGCTCCTTGGCCAGCGTCAGCGTTCGTCCCTGGCCCCAAGAGTCTGCCATGGACGCGGGAGCTGGCGCTGGCCAAGGAGCGAGCTCCTTGGCCAGCGTCAGCGTTCGTCCCTGGCCCCAAGAGTCTGCCATGGACGCGGGAGCTGGCGCTGGCCAAGGAGCGAGCTCCTTGGCCAGCGTCAGCGTTCGTCCCTGGCCCCAAGAGTCTGCCATGGACGCGGGAGCTGGCGCTGGCCAAGGAGCGAGCTCCTTGGCCAGCGTCAGCGTTCGTCCCTGGCCCCAAGAGTCTGCCATGGACGCGGGAGCTGGCGCTGGCCAAGGAGCGAGCTCCTTGGCCAGCGTCAGCGTTCGTCCCTGGCCCCAAGAGTCTGCCATGGACGCGGGAGCTGGCGCTGGCCAAGGAGCGAGCTCCTTGGCCAGCGTCAGCGTTCGTCCCTGGCCCCAAGAGTCTGCCATGGACGCGGGAGCTGGCGCTGGCCAAGGAGCGAGCTCCTTGGCCAGCGTCAGCGTTCGTCCCTGGCCCCAAGAGTCTGCCATGGACGCGGGAGCTGGCGCTGGCCAAGGAGCGAGCTCCTTGGCCAGCGTCAGCGTTCGTCCCTGGCCCCAAGAGTCTGCCATGGACGCGGGAGCTGGCGCTGGCCAAGGAGCGAGCTCCTTGGCCAGCGTCAGCGTTCGTCCCTGGCCCCAAGAGTCTGCCATGGACGCGGGAGCTGGCGCTGGCCAAGGAGCGAGCTCCTTGGCCAGCGTCAGCGTTCGTCCCTGGCCCCAAGAGTCTGCCATGGACGCGGGAGCTGGCGCTGGCCAAGGAGCGAGCTCCTTGGCCAGCGTCAGCGTTCGTCCCTGGCCCCAAGAGTCTGCCATGGACGCGGGAGCTGGCGCTGGCCAAGGAGCGAGCTCCTTGGCCAGCGTCAGCGTTCGTCCCTGGCCCCAAGAGTCTGCCATGGACGCGGGAGCTGGCGCTGGCCAAGGAGCGAGCTCCTTGGCCAGCGTCAGCGTTCGTCCCTGGCCCCAAGAGTCTGCCATGGACGCGGGAGCTGGCGCTGGCCAAGGAGCGAGCTCCTTGGCCAGCGTCAGCGTTCGTCCCTGGCCCCAAGAGTCTGCCATGGACGCGGGAGCTGGCGCTGGCCAAGGAGCGAGCTCCTTGGCCAGCGTCAGCGTTCGTCCCTGGCCCCAAGAGTCTGCCATGGACGCGGGAGCTGGCGCTGGCCAAGGAGCGAGCTCCTTGGCCAGCGTCAGCGTTCGTCCCTGGCCCCAAGAGTCTGCCATGGACGCGGGAGCTGGCGCTGGCCAGGAGCGAGCTCCTTGGCCAGCGTCAGCGTTCGTCCCTGGCCCCAAGAGTCTGCCATGGACGCGGGAGCTGGCGCTGGCCAAGGAGCGAGCTCCTTGGCCAGCGTCAGCGTTCGTCCCTGGCCCCAAGAGTCTGCCATGGACGCGGGAGCTGGCGCTGGCCAAGGAGCGAGCTCCTTGGCCAGCGTCAGCGTTCGTCCCTGGCCCCAAGAGTCTGCCATGGACGCGGGAGCTGGCGCTGGCCAAGGAGCGAGCTCCTTGGCCAGCGTCAGCGTTCGTCCCTGGCCCCAAGAGTCTGCCATGGACGCGGGAGCTGGCGCTGGCCAAGGAGCGAGCTCCTTGGCCAGCGTCAGCGTTCGTCCCTGGCCCCAAGAGTCTGCCATGGACGCGGGAGCTGGCGCTGGCCAAGGAGCGAGCTCCTTGGCCAGCGTCAGCGTTCGTCCCTGGCCCCAAGAGTCTGCCATGGACGCGGGAGCTGGCGCTGGCCAAGGAGCGAGCTCCTTGGCCAGCGTCAGCGTTCGTCCCTGGCCCCAAGAGTCTGCCATGGACGCGGGAGCTGGCGCTGGCCAAGGAGCGAGCTCCTTGGCCAGCGTCAGCGTTCGTCCCTGGCCCCAAGAGTCTGCCATGGACGCGGGAGCTGGCGCTGGCCAAGGAGCGAGCTCCTTGGCCGGCGTCAGCGTTCGTCCCTGGCCCCAAGAGTCTGCCATGGACGCGGGAGCTGGCGCTGGCCAAGGAGCGAGCTCCTTGGCCAGCGTCAGCGTTCGTCCCTGGCCCCAAGAGTCTGCCATGGACGCGGGAGCTGGCGCTGGCCAAGGAGCGAGCTCCTTGGCCAGCGTCAGCGTTCGTCCCTGGCCCCAAGAGTCTGCCATGGACGCGGGAGCTGGCGCTGGCCAAGGAGCGAGCTCCCTTGGCCGGCGTCAGCGTTCGTCCCTGGCCCCAAGAGTCTGCCATGGACGCGGGAGCTGGCGCTGGCCAAGGAGCGAGCTCCTTGGCCAGCGTCAGCGTTCGTCCCTGGCCCCAAGAGTCTGCCATGGACGCGGGAGCTGGCGCTGGCCAAGGAGCGAGCTCCTTGGCCAGCGTCAGCGTTCGTCCCTGGCCCCAAGAGTCTGCCATGGACGCGGGAGCTGGCGCTGGCCAAGGAGCGAGCTCCTTGGCCAGCGTCAGCGTTCGTCCCTGGCCCCAAGAGTCTGCCATGGACGCGGGAGCTGGCGCTGGCCAAGGAGCGAGCTCCCTTGGCCAGCGTCAGCGTTCGTCCCTGGCCCCAAGAGTCTGCCATGGACGCGGGAGCTGGCGC
>JAZHYW010042698.1:0-17997 GCA_037355805.1 Ixodes ricinus | reverse complement strand
CAGTCTTGTACACGTTACTAAAAAAAGTAATCGATTACAATTACTATTACTCTTGGCTAAAAAGTATTCGATTAGATTACTTGATTACTCGACGGCAAAAGTAATTGGACATTACTTAAAGAAGTAATCGTTACTTTTCCGATTACTTTATTGTGTGAAAAGTCTGAAGACACATCTTTAGCGCTCATAACAATGAACTACTTCCAACCTATATTTCACATTTGCACAAGTATTGAAGAAGAAAAGCTGGTTCCCTCTTCGTGGTCGTTGCACCTTCACAATACGGACACAAGCATAGAATTCGTTTGAAGAAGTTTAATGATTTGGGCGTTCGCCAGTGTGTGTGTGTGGGGGGGGGGGGAGGGGGGGTTCTAGATCTTGTTAAGCTTGAGCAAGGGTTGTCGCTCAAAGTTTTGCGTCGCTCATTTTATTATTCACATGTGGATGAGCTCGCATGTTATACAAAAGAGCAGCAGCTCCAGGATTTGAAACGGATCATGTGTAGTATCCATTAGCGGAAGAGATCGCCCCGACCACTTCTCAACTCGAAACATTGCTTGTTACAAAGACCACGTAGGGGAAATGGGGAAATATTTCAAATGGCTTTGTTATATTTTGCATCCGCTTTAGGCATTCTTCGGTTCTGGTTCTCCTACGGGCTGCGAGTAGGTACCCTAAGCAGGATTTTTTATTTTTATTTCTGTGTGTGTGTGCGTGAGGGGGCTAGTTTGAACGAAGGACTTACAAAGCTACATTCTGCTCCCTCAAACTTCGCCCTGAATGGCCTTTGTCACGCACTGTGGCTTCCCTGGGGCTTCCCACTCCCAGTCCCAGCTCGAAAAAAAAAAAAAGAAACGGACATTCCACAGAAACTGTACATAGAAAGGGATTGACCTCGTTTCCTATAGCTCCGCAAAAATCTTTCTTTTTTCCGTTCGAAAAAAAAAAAAAATTTATTTTTGTCATTTCAGAAAAAACAGGCGTGTGCCGGGGGGGGGGGGGGGTCCCGTGGAAAAATAGTAACGGTTACAAGTAATTTTATTACTTCAAAAAGTAATCAGATTACTCTTGTGATTACTGCCTAATAAAAGTAATCAACTGATTACAAAATTACTCCAAAAAGTAATCGATTACAAGTAATTTGATTACTTGTAATGCGTACGGTACAAGTCTGCTTTCCAGGTTGGAGGTTTCGCGCAGAAAGTGATGTCTGGTGATAACATGAGCCGGAAATTGATTGTTGAGTGTGAGCTCTTTTTCGTTCATCTCTAAGTTGACAGTGCGGTGAAGCTACGCGTTAGCCAACCATTCAGTGGCCTGACTCCTATCGCTTGACTTCGCTCGCCCCGCGTGTGTGTATGCGGAGAAGGGGTGACCACGTGGTGCGAGACTGACAGTCAAATGGTCTAACAAGCACGTAGTTTCCACCGCGCTGTCAGCTTACTGGGGATAAAGTCCCCGATCCATGACTAAAGGCTTTGTGTGGCAACTCAGGACAGCATGTGCTTCCGAAGGCGGTAATCCAGGGAATCCGGACTGAATGGGCGCCTCGCTCGTTCCTTGCGCACCTTGCACCCAGCTTGCACTAATGCTCCATACATAAAAAAAAATTAAAATAAAAATAAAAATATATCAACGAACGAGTGTCCGCAGCATGTCCATTCACACACTATCTTTTTTGTGTTTATTTATATCCCTGAAGGTTTTTCAAGAAAATGTTTGCGTCGTAAAAGAGCTGGTTGGTCGATGCTGGTTTGTTGACGATTCGGTAACTAACAAATACGCAGGAGAACAAATTAAAGTTCACAATCTTTCCACATCATGGCTTTCAGCTGGCTGGATTGGTACCAAGACCGAGCTTATAAGTAAATTTGGCTGTCTCGTACAGACAAATTTATTTATCTTCTAAATTCCTCTAAATTTATTTACCCTATAACTTCCTCTGGGTCCTCTAAATTTCCGCTTGCGACACTTCCCTCACTTCCGATGCACTTCGGTGGTCAAAACATTTTTGTGAATCGGATTTCTTTAGTGCACGGATGCGACAGGCACTGCTTCTCGGGACGCGCTGACCCACGTCTTCTGTACAGCCCATTTAGGGCCTTCGGACGGCACTCCAATGCGTGCTTAGAGGGCCGTCGGACGTGGGCACTTGAACGCTCGGCAAGAGTGGGACCGGACATTTCATCGAACGCCGTTTCGTCGAACGCCGTTTCATCGAAGCCGTTTCATCGAATGGCGTTTCATCGAACGCCGTTTCATCGAACACCGTTTCGTCGAAGCCGTTTCATCGAACGCCGTTTTATTGAACGCCGTCTTATCGAACGCCAGGGTGGCATTCCCGCTTCCTGAAGCTGGTCGGAGGTGCACATCCCGGGTTCTGGAAGTTTTCCACTTGCCTCGCCGCAGAACATCGACAAGCTGGAGCAGACAAGCTGAAGGCGATGCTGAGTTCCCAAGAGCCTCCTCGCCAGAAGAAGGACATAGTGGCAAGAAATGAGAAGGTCCGCCTTTTTTTATGAGAACCAACGGAGCATGGCTGTGGGGAACTTTTTGAGAGCAATTGCTCATCATTTGAAACGGTGAATGGCTGTCGCACGAACACATGAGCCCCGAAAGTTTTCAAATAAAATTTGAAGTGACGTACTTACTTTTGACTTGATTGAGTCTTAAAACTAAAAAAAAAAACAATGTTTCGTTGTAGTTTTATAAATAGCATATCAGCTTTAGCTACTGCAAGCTTCGGGCAGTAAAAAAGTATCAATAGAAATATATGAGAGGCTAGGAGGCTCACATGGCTAAAGTTGTTGCGCCTGCGCAAAACCTAAGCGCCTTCTGGCCTCCATGAGCTGGAGTGCGCTCTTACCGGGAGTGCGACTTTTTATTTATTTGTTTCAATACCCTCAAGGGCCATCGGGCAATACAGAGGGTGAACAGATAAGCATAATATGCGAAACAAACATAAAAATCGGTACAAATATCCTCATGGGTTACTTGCATTAAAATAAATTGTAACAGCTACAAGTTTGGACATTAAAAAACCTGACGATAAATGGGTGAATGACACGAAAATGCACTCGATCCGGGAATAAAGAGCATCTTTCACACTTCTTATATAAAAGACATTCGATGAAACGGCCGTCAGCGATTCGATGAAACGGTGTTCGATGAAACGGCGTTCAATGAAACGTCAATTTTTTCGATGAAACGGCGTTCGACGAAACGGCGTTCGATGAAATGTCTGGGAACCATTGATATCCGGAATGATACATGGTGCTTCCGCTGTCTATTACAAGCTGTTTGATGAACAGCGGAAAAGAGCAGCGGTCTTGAATGTTCCCTTATGTCGAAAACCTTCCTGTCAAGGGAGCTTCGGAGAGCGAGGTTAAAACAGTTTTGGATGTAGCAAACTGTGCACAGTTAAAAGGTTTAACCCCCAGAGCTTTTCTTGAACAGAGCAGAAGACTGCCCGACTCCCGCGCTTCGGAAAGTAAAATGTAAAGATCGATAAAAGGTAGTAGTCAAGCCAGGTTTATTTAATGACTCAAAACAAAGACCGCATAACAAGTTTGGAAATCATCGCCAACAACTTTTCCAAACGCCCTGGCTCCGTCATTTAGTTTCTCTACGGTGGTGAAAATAAGGAGCCCCTAGTGTCACGTACCATAAACCTGGCTTGCCGCCATGTATAGGTTTTTTGAACCTATAAATGGCTTCGAAACGAACGCCGTGTTTAGGACGACGCTTTATGAAATGGTCGTCTCGTGAAATGGTCGTCACGAAGCTGACCTCGTGCACGGAGGGAGGTTTTCCTCTTTGCTTGCTTTTAATGCGAATGTGGAAAAAATACTTTTTTTAAATATATACCTGTTCCTACGATCAGTGAGGTCGGGCTCAGCAGTATCTTGAAACGAGCCCCCCAAAATATAACAAGGCCCCAAAAAACATCCCTGGGCTGCATAGCAACCCTAGGCACTTATGTAACGAAACATAATCGCACACGCGCGTCAGCACCCGCTCATACACCCGTTTACACACTGTTCTATATGTTTATTGTTTGATATATCTGTGTAGCAAAAACATTAAGTGCTTATTGCTTGGATAAAGTAGTGTCCCCGCTCCAATGATCTTCCTGCCGCAGGTAAGAATTAAGTTAATAAATACTGAAATATAAACCCGTCAAGGCAGGCTGTACCAACTCATTTATGAAAACATCCTTGCCCATCTTCCCCCCCCCCCAAAAAAAAAGAAGAAAAAAAAAAGAAAGCGGTGAGGAAAAAAAGGTTTTCCCGAGAAAACGAACAAAAAATATCTGCGCCGAACAGCGTCGAATTCGCGCCGAACCCATAGCGGCGCCATCTGTCGACAGCCCGTGAAATCGCGAGGAGAAACTAACTCTCGTTACAGTTACTCTCGAGATCGAGGGAGGGTTAAGGGAGAGTATCATCGAAAGAAGCAGGTCGCGGAAGAGTAACTTTCACGCAGAGAGAGTTAGAGGAGAGTAAGTTAGGGCACTTACTCTCCTTTGACACCTTTATTTTTTAGGAGTGCACCGTTAACATGGAGCGTCCAAGATCAGCGCGCGGAGGAGGGCGCGCGCGCTATGACCGGCGACGAAAAGTACGCAGCAGACGAAAAAGGGAACGGACGAGCGGCTTGCATGCTTTCGCATTCACACCTCATAAGAGTGCTTAGGTGTACCTCGAGCCTTTCATTTTTTTTTATTTGTACTCGGAGTTCCGACTTGAAATTTTAGCACAACAATGTGACCAGTTAAAGAAATTTCGAGAAAAATTGCTACAAGATCCGTCATGTTCTTTTTTTATATTTCCGAGCCATTTTAGCGTGTAAATCTCTTTGTTTTTTTGATACGCTGTACTTACTGGTTCCGTCTGCGGTGTAAAACTGATACGGTGAACCGAACGCTGTTAGCACATTAAAGCCCGGCATGGCCGCGAATGACGTTGCGGACACGTGTACAGTCCTCGGGGGTTACTACTTGCCGATATTGTCACCCACTGACTCCACCAAGCTGTAGGGCCAGAGTACCCGTGGTCGTCGTGCATGATCTATTGACGTCGCGAGCGCTATACGCACTGGGCTTCTCGCTGGCAGACTTTGAGCGAGGGTCAGAGAGGCTCGCGCTCACGTCACTTCGTTTCCGAACACCTTTAAAGGTCGGTTCACGTAGGGGCGTTTGCTTCCGATTACTTACGCTACATGGGGAGTCAGCGGGACTTTCGTGTTTCGTATGTCGCATGCAAAGCTGCTCCTTGAACCGGTTGCCACGCTTCATTCGAAGCACGCATGTCCCATTTACTCGCGAAGTCAGGCGAGTGGTGAACAGTCGTAACGTAACGCAACGCAGGAAAGCGCCCCTGTGTGAGACGAACTTTATTCTTAACGCTTCCAAAGCTTGCAACGCACAGAAATGCGCAGGCCTTTCCAGCTCCACTTAACAGTATGTTGGTCATACGGTTTGATTCCAGTTTTATCTGAACCAGCCGGTGATGAGTTGGCCCATCACCTTGCCTACAAGGCTCTTTTCCAGAGGCCGATAATCCCATTGCATCACCCGCCCATGGCGGACGAGGGACATTTTTACAACAAAACCCTGCAACGACACTACGCACAACTCCGGCACTCAATGCAGACACTGCCTACACCACACCTCCTGAGAGCCGACAGAAACACGCACACTGAGAGCCATCCAGCTTATCAGAATTCCCCACCCGGAATTTCCTCTATCGTTTCAGATCTTGCCCCAATAGACTTCTTCCCAAACACGATGCGCCTCACCGCGGCGAAGTCGACGCAATGCATGCAGGGACCTAGTTAGCCATGGAGTTTCGGTTTCGATCGTTGGATATATGAGGCGGTGTGGCCGTGTGCTGTGCGGAGTCGTTGGCGTCGCCGCGTACAACTGCAATCCGCGTGAAGGTGGCGTTCTTTCTTTATTTTATTTTAATTCTCTTTTTTCATTACTTGCTGATCGCATCTGTAATTTGTGTCTGTAGATAGTTGTAGTAGATCGTAGCTCCGTTCGATTTACCTGCGCCTCCGGCACCGTTGCAGAAAAGTGTAGGACAGTGTATGTACTTCCTGTGTGTGTGCCTCCATAGACTTTTCTGCACCGGTGCAGGAGGCGCAGGTAAATGGAACGAAGCTCGTGTTTTCAGGCAACGCTATGTGCAGGAGTTGGCGCTGCCGCGGGAGCTAGCGCTGCCTATAGACGCTTTACACACGCGCCAAATTGAGTCGCCATAGCCGCCCTTCTCTTGTCTTACCGAGATGCCGAGCCACTGAAGCGGGCGTTGACGAGTCTCCACAACGGCCTATGCTGGGGGAAGGACACAGTAACACTTAAAACTGCAATGACCTGCCCTGCTGTGGAAATGATGAAGTCAAGCGAACGGAATAAGGGGGAACAAAAACTGAAGGGCAGTTATGGTGGCGCCCATGCACAGCTGCTGTAAAGCGTCTATACTCCGTTTCATACTTAGTATGGTTTCTTTTGCTAGAGGTCGCGTGCAAATGATCAACGAGATCAAGCCCCATGCTCGCGCCAGTAGCTTTGACAGCGTTGCACGCTAAGTATGAATTAGTCGATGCCGAGAGCACGCGCTAACGGGTAAAATACAAAGAAATAGACGAAAACAAAATGTCGCAATAGCACAGTCAGCCCCATAAGCGCGTGCAGGGACACGCTCTTTCACGCGCTTCTGAACAAGAAAGAAGAATAAATGTGTGAGACAAAATGGCCAGATGTCTTCACCCTAAGCAAAGCGCACATGAAGGCACCCTAGCGCTGCCACTCCGAAGCATTCTCTGAAGCGCGCACCCGGAGCGATAGTTGGCCTCTGAAAACGATCTTCTAAAACTCACTATTTTAACATGGTCTATAGACCATGTTAAAATAGTGAGGGGAGATCGGTGGCCGAGTGGGCTAGCGCACACCAGCTCGGAGCACGTGGAGCGAAAGCTCGCGCTGCAGAACCCAGGAATCCTGGGCTCAATCCCCACCCCTGCCCGTTTCGATCTGGATGAGCATCGTACCGGCGTGCGGTCGTGTATGACTACTGCGTGGTGCGCGTTATATACCCCAGGATAGCGGTTGTACTGCACTGGCTAAATTGCTATAGCGAGCGACTCGTCGCAACTTTAAGGTGGCTGACCAACGACTCGCTGTATAAATATCCCCACAACCCCAATTATTATTATTAAAATAGTGAGTTTTAGTATATCTTAGTAGATTTAGTTTAGTAGATTTTAGTAGCGCAAAAGCTGCAAGCGCGAGTGGATATCATTGACAGGTAGCCCAGCTGCTCGAGCGTTCGTGTACCAAAGCCGCCGTTCAACTCGGTGATCTCGCGCTCATAGCCTTAGCGCTTATCTACGTTAAGATGACACGAAACATGAATTCACAATGCATAAAAATAAGTTTTAGTAGATCGTGTTTTCAGGCAACACCCGGTGTAGTGGGAGCTCGCGCTGCCACTTCCAAGCATGCCCTGAAGAGCGCGCCCGGAGCGATTGGGGGTATCTGAAAACCATGCTGAAAACCACCTGAAACTCATTATTAAGTTAGTGCACTACGAGGTTCAAACAGAGGTTTGGAATGCAACAGGAAACGCGATTGTGTGCGCACAAGCCTATCAATCACGGCTGCTTGTACACTGCTTGGGAGATCAAAAGCGGCCGCTACAGTGTCGATCTAAGTTTTAAAGGTAATCTTCGCTGCAGCCTGCGAGATAATTTTATGAGAGGGAAACATTTTGGCACAAGTGCACGTTGTTGCCATGCACGCGTACAAGCGCTAAAAGCGCTGTTCCCCACATGAAATGAAGATTTTGATCGGTTCCGGAACATAGTTAGTTCTTTGAATGTAGTATTGAAACCCCTGAAACGCCATAACCCCAGTAGTCAGATCATTTACGCAGCACTGCTTGGTACTGGAGTACTTAGAGGGGTACTTACTGCATCAGGATGCGTTATAATCAACAGGTTCAGCACCGTTCGCCGTCAGCGCAGCACGCGTCGATGCATCGATCCAAAACAAAACCATACGGTCCGCCACTTCGCCCGCTCCTGGCCAACTTGTTTCCAACAAGCAACGCTCGCGCGGTGTTGCCAGTGTTGCATGCAGCGATTTCCGGAAGAAGTCTATTGCTTTTGCCCATACGCGAACTTCCAATCTCCCCACTAACCTCCCCCCCCTCCTTTAGAGGCGTCCCCGTACCGATAAGAAAAAGAAGGCAGACAAGGGTTGTGGTTCCAAGGAATACAACACCTTTCCGGACAGTTCAGTGCAGGCTGTTCCAAATCAACACAAAAAGCCTAAAAAAAATTCGTTTTTGTAAAGCATGGGGTTCTTCTTATTTAATGGCAGCTCCGGTTTTACGTTTCTGTGTTTTTCTCGACCTTGCCATAACCGGCTTGGGGGCTAATTTTCGGGATTTATAGGTATTTACCAAAACAAGGAACCGTGGGTTGTAACCAACAGAGACATGAGAACTCTACTCACGGACATGTACTCGGCAGCCATCTGGTCGGTGCTAAATAGGTTCAACAGGGGCAACGTAACGACGTGGAGCATTGCCATAGCAGGTTTGGGGGTGGAGTCGAACGCCCAGAACAGCAGCGGCAGCAGGAGACAGTAGGCGCATTTGCTGATCTGCGCACGCGCGCACAAACGGGAACAGTGAATTGTAACCCCCAAGTTTATCTTCGTAAGAACCGGAGTTGGTGCTCAAAGTAACTCTACTCCGAATGACCAAACCTTATACGATTCAGGTGTGACACACTTATAATATAGTTATGCTATTTAAAATTATATCACCAATCCCCATTTTTCCTCGCATCTTTGGTGAGCTCGGAGAGTTGCAGATTGTGTTACTTTGGTAAAACTGATGTCGCATTTTCAGTTGACATTAATCTTCTTTTTGTCCAATGATTTGAGTGTACTATAAACCGGGTGAATTGAAAATAAGGTATATCAAGGATATATTTTACACTTGCTTGGAGTTCATGCTACAAGAGAGAGAAGTTTTGTGTGGAAGCTAGAACAGAGTGCTGGACTGGTTTCCCCGTAAACACTAACTCAAGTGCTCGTCATGCTTTGCCTAAAGATTCTACAATAACCGCTCGCCCTCGAAGAGACCTGATAAGAGTTGGAGACATAAGGCAACAAACAAATTTCGTTAACTATTCCTTAAAGGGTAACTGCAAAGAAAAAAAAGTGTATTTTTAAACAGCCTAATTAGGACAAGCATGTCACAAAACAATTTTTCCGCCAAAAACAAAATTTTTTACAGCAATATTTATTGCGCAGGACTGATTTTAGTTTGCGGCTATTTCACCCGTTTTGAATCGCGCGCCACAAAGTTCCTATTACACGTCACAGAGTCGCTGCTATACGTCACGGAGTGACGTATACCAGCCACTCCGCGGGCGTCGAAAGAGCGGGAGTTTCAAATGCGGAGAGGTTGGGACTCCGACTAAATTACGTTCTGAGGCGTAAATATTGCTAGAAAAAATTTGTTTTTTCGCGGAAGATTTGTTTTGTGACATGCTTGTCCCAATTAGGCTGTTTAAAAAACACTTTTTTTCTTTGCAGTTACCCTTTAAGGTTGTATTGTTATTTCAAGCGATTGCTTTTAAGAGAAGTCACAAGCCAACTTAAAAGGGCAATGAAGTGATTTTTCTGATTGCGCTAAATACTACCCAGAATCACTCTCTAACGTTAATCACCCAATAAGCTCTCCGCAGTTTTTTTTTTAATTTCTAAGCAATGGCAGTCGGAAAATAAATTCGAGAAATGCGAGCGTCGCCCATCCCCTCAACTCGGAGCCAGAACAAGCGGCCGCGTGGCCTGGTGCCTCTCCTATGTCGCGAACGTTAATCATAGCCACACGCTGTGGTCAGGAAAAGTAGGAAACGCGTGCTGAGCTCCAGGCATTGTTAGAGTTCGGCTATTCTCATCTTTGCAGTGGTTGGACACGAGCCACCCCGAGAGTCCGTCGAGGCATTGATTGTTACGTGCCGAAGTCGAGTGCTCTCGCAGTTCTCGTGTCCAATCCTCGAGCCACGCTTGACTGTCGTCAGGTGAGGGGTTTTGATTTTACAGTTACGTCATCAAGCTTTGCGAAGGCAGGACTGAAGGAAAGCCCCTTTAATCTGCGCAATTTCACTGCGATCAAGAAGTTTCTGAATCAGTGGCTGTCTGTGCGAGTATCCCTGAGCCGCACCACGAGTAGAAGTCCTCCTTAATTTCATGAACGTACCAACCCGATACCGTTTCATAACACCTTTAAATGTTTTATTTCATTTTTATTCGCCATATTCTTGAGCTTCCTAAATAACAGAAATAATAAAATATTTATTCTTTCTGTTATCTAGTATACTTTACCAACACGCTCGTTAGAAATATACCCTTGAGCTTTGTGATTATGTTGCTGAGATGAAAATGACCCCATAAATGACATGTAGATTTTGTTTCTTTATGTACAGCACGCAAATTAGGTTGTTTTTTCCCCTTCCCCGAGTACTTACTATGGATTCCCTAAACAATAGGGGTGATAGATAGACTGGTATGAGAAGATCCAGGTACGAGAGCCAACTAAATTGCTGGTTTTCGTCTATCGAGGTCGTAAAGGCCGGAAACGCACTTTCTGGATCCTGGGTTGTGCCATATGTAAAACCTAGAACAGCAAATCGTACCTTTTACGCAATCCTCGTTTTATTCATGAACTCTGCGTTATTTTTTTAATTATTATACAAGATGATGTGCACGAGTGAACTAGGAACTTAGAGTATTAATTGACACTGGTTTAAAATCAAGCATCTTAATAACTATAACAGATAAGCTTACCGTTGAATACATTGCAATGCTAACTTTTTGCACAAGGCGTGAACAGCAGGGCGAAAAAAAAACCTTGTGTCAACCAGAAAAACTAATTTTTTCATGAAGACTAGCTTTCTTGTTTTCTTTTCACCGAAATAAATACCACACAGACCCGCAATGTCATTTGTTTTGATTTTACATATATTATACTTTGGTGTTGGTTGGCTAAAAAACGAAAATATGTTTTATCTTGGCATCCTTCAATACAGGCAATATCATGTTCTTAAACCTTGTTTTTTTCATTTTATCAATACGGCTAGCGTCACATCCTCGTTTCGGATCTTTGCGATGCGCAGTTTATGTACACAAACCGACAAACTGGGTTTCATTTTTTTTTCACCAGATCCCGTGTTACGAGTACGTATATCCTAAGACCACCTTGTCCCTGTGCGAGTATGGGTATTTTGCTCAAAGAATTGAGATAAAGCTGTGGACGCTGATAAATGCGTATTTCTTACCGTCCCGCCTTCTTGAAGGACGCTGTTCTGCGGTCATGATTTCTGGAAAACGGCGGAAGGAACACGATGTCTGCGATCACGAGATAAGAGCTTGCAATCTCGCACTTAGTAGAAAAGCGAGCCCGTGAGCGAGTCTACTTAAAGGTGGCGCCAGCGGGCACTATCTTCGCCATGCAAGACACGTGCTTGCTCGTGTCTTGCACGGCGATGATCCCACGATGATCCACCGGCCCCTCCAAACGCACATTTGCACAGCAGATGGAGTGTAAGTACAACTTCTCCGGAGCTCCGCAAGACGGGGCTAACACAGAGCGGGCTTTAAAGCCCCTCGATGCGTTTGCGTTTGTCTTTGAAATGGCATCAAACGCGCCAGTACACGAGGTATGTGTATCGGGCGGCCCCTTGGAGGTAAATGGCGGCGCAGCACTGAAATGGGCTGCCCTTGGAAGCGAATGGCGGTGGAGCACCCGCTCGTGGCACGTGTCTTACGCGTTTCCACAAGAATTGTTGGCGCTACAATAGCCCCTCTATACTGACAAAGCCTTGCAAATCGCCACTATGCTCTATTTCACCTTATGATGTACCGCAGGAAAGGCTACAAGCGCGAGCTCCTGGCTCTGGGGCACATCTCCGCGGCACAAGCTCTCCTGCATTGAGGGTAGCTGCCAACGCTATGAGCTCGCGCTTCTAGCCTTCGCTGCGGTACAACCTAAGGTGAAACGGAGTATAGATGCGTCCGCTGAAAGCAGAGCCGTATATGTAGAGAGTTTGGTCAATGGGAGGCGCGGGCAGAGCCAGGGCGTGCGTCAGACTCGAAAAGGGGGCTTGGCATGCTCTCTTGACCAACCAGAAGCCGAAAAGAATCCCCTAGCGGTGGTGGCAAGAAACAGCTCTGATCAAAGGTCTATGTTCGTAAATGGTTTTAAAAAGCGCGTAAGAGTGAAGTGTAGTAACTCTTCATGGTTGAAAATAGGGTGCACGTGTGCACCGCTCCATAGGCGTAGACTATGGGGGGCAACGGGGCTCGTGCCCCTCCTGGTGAGATCCAGGGGGGCAGAGCCCCTCCGGGCCCGGGCCTTGATCTTTTTTTTTTGCTTGTGTTTGTTGTTAGTTTGTCTGATAATTTGTATTTTGTCTTAAATGTATAATACTTCACCCATGTTTGTGCACCACACAATAGAACGCTAACTTGTTTGTGGGCACTGGAAAATAAACCATTATTATTATTATTATTATTATTTTATTATCCGAGACGCTGTTTACGTGCCATGTAACGAGCTTCTAGTAGTAGGACGTAAACAAAATAACGCCCACGTTGCCTTTATTGACAAAATACGTGGGAAATGGAATCCCAGCGTGCTTGCGTTAGCTTCAATCTCCAGTTCTGGCGAAAACATAACGCACCCCCCCCCCCAACCTGGGGAACTTCTCAGCCTGCCCCCCCCCCCCCCCCCGGGAAAATGGAAAGTCTACGCCGCTGCACCGCTCAACTCTGTTTTGCTTGGACAGAGTGTGACCGCTCGGACGGCAGATTCCCGGCCCTCTGCGCTTGGCGTACGGATTATGTCGATCGTTCCGCTTGTCGCACTCTTCCACCATCATTTTAGATGAGCGTTCTTGAAACATCACGTGTACCATATTTTCAGTCATCGAGAGTTACTCCAATGCAGTTATCAGGTTTGTTTCTCACGACCACCGCCAGGGTATTATTTCCGGCTTCTGGTTGGTCACATTCGAATTTCTGAAGACGCCCTGGGACACGCCCAGCCCACTTTCGGCCAATGGCGCCTCCGCATTTGTCTCCTATACTTCCCAACGAATGGCCAAACTCTCTACATATACGGCCCTGGCTGAAAGCGAAAAGTTAGAGCAGCAGACAAGAGGCATGTAACGGGCGCCCCGCAGCGGCGAGACGCCGAAACTCACTTGTTCCGAGAGATGGAATGTCCGCTTGTGCTTCTCGCGTTCCTCGGGCTACCGCTTCTTTTTTCGTGGGGTTTGAAAGCCATGGTGCGGGTCCTCGCCGCTGCAAAAGCTGTGCGCTGAATACCAGACTCCCCGACAAATGCTCTCTGCTACCAAGTACTCGCACGCCAAATCTGCGACCGGGCTCTCTATGGCTCCGTCATCGAATTGCCGGGCTTTGTGAGTATAGAGAAGGCTATGGCAGTACTTGTAAGCGTGAGATTTACCAAGGGACTTTAACCGGAATCAGCATATCAAACGTTAAATGTGTGCACGAGGTTAGTGTTGGCTGGAGGGGAAGATGTGCTCATGGCCTGGATCGGCATATTAGTCTGTAAGTTAAGGTGTGGGCGTCTGTTTACACGTCTGCATTGTTACAAAAACACCACCTGTGCATGATCCGCACATTGGAATCACAACTGCGTGATGCACGTTAAAGACCCCAGGCTAGCGGTTGTACTGCACTGGCTAAATGTATCTTCTACAGTTGGGACACAAGTCGTCCATTGAGGCATACTAAGTTCTAGGCAGTATAAACATCCACACACCCAAATTGTTTCCCGCACATTAGAACTGATGCTAACAGTCAGGTCAAACGTGGTACAAGGCGCCCTTTTCCAGCCAATTACGGAACTGTTGTTAAGGATTAAAAAGAAAAACACAGAGGTTGAAGTTGTTTTGATATCCACCTTTACCAAGGTGAGCTCACTGATCGGTGGGTGAGCTCCAGACCTGTTTGGAGGTTAGCACCCGTGTATACTGTCAAACCTTTTAGAGACTTTTTGGGTTTGTCCCATGAATATGAGATGAATATTACTCCTGTTGCATTAGGTTCACCACAATAGGACAGGCTCCTGTACATCATGAATCAATCAATAAATAAATATTTGATTTCTCTTTCATAAGTTACGTTACGTTACGATTCCTTAGCTTTTCCTTAAATCGTACTACTTGCCGAGGTGGCGGGGTATGTCTACTAATTAAAGACACAATTAACTGTGAACTATTGTCAGATTATCCATGTATTAAACGGGACTTTGAAGTATTAACAGTGCGCGCGAAATGTTTAATAATAAGTGTGTTTTATCGGCCTGCAGATGGCAATAGTGAGAACTTTCTGGAATTTTTCAACACATACCTTCGTTTTGTCAATGATAATAGTTATACCGTAATTTGTGGTGGGGATTTTAATATTAACATCCTGAAAGATACTACATTGAAGAGGGAAATGAATATGATCATAGAAACCAATGGGTGTGGGAACACAACAAATATTCCAAATAGAGTTACTGTAAGCTCTGAAACATTAATTGATCTATTTATTAATAACGCCGATAGTGAAAATATAAAATCCGGAGTTATAAGCTACCATTTAAGTGATCACCTTCTAATATTCATGTGTTTGAAAACTAGAAACCCTAAACAAAATAGAAATAATGTTTCGTACCCGTTTCAGCATATGACCACCGAAAGGTTGAATGCATTCAGACAAGAGATTGCAGATACTAATTGGTGTGATATGTTTGGTTCAGGAGATGTAGATGAAGTCTATGGACATTTCCTAAAACTATTTAAAAGCATTTATAGTCTTCATTTTCCGTAAAAAATGTTTAAGGCAACTAAAAAAATCAGAAAACCGTGGATAACATTTGATTTACTTGAAAAAATTTAACAAAGAACGCGATGTACCAAACATTCATTAAATCTAGAGACCCGCAAAGTCTACGGTCCTTTAAAATATATCGCAACCAACTAACAAAATTATTACGTACAGCTAAAGCTGATTATCATGATAAGGTGTTTAGGGATACAAATGGTCGTACGGACTTGGTTTGGAAAAAACTAAATTCAGTGTTAAATCTTGGTTCAGGCCATCAGCCAGTTGATAATATTAACCGGGACTGTGTGCATCTAAGTGGCCTTTCCTTAGCTAATGGTTTCAGCGAATAGTTGGCGAATTTATCTACAACAAACGTTAATACTGATTCTTGCAGATACATTGAAGTCAGAAATAGTCATTCCATGTTTCTTGATCCTGTCACAGATGCTGATGTATTTTTTACATTTATGCAATTAAAGAAACAGCTCTAGCTGCGATTGCGATGATCTACAAATACGCCCACTAAAGTTCGTTATTGATATAATGGTGCCATACGTAACCCATATTTTTAATCTTTGTTTTTCGTCTGGAGTATTTCCTACGGCGATGCAGGTTGCGAAAGTATCTGTCCTTCACAAGAAAGGAGATAAAAATAATTTCAGCAGTTATCGACCGATTTCAATTCTTCCCTTATTTTCTAAACGCCTCGAAAAAGTAATACAGTCCCATCTCGTACAATTTGCGAATAAGCACGATTTACTTTCATCTTCGCAGTTTGGTTTCAGAAAAAATCGTTCCACGGAATCAGCCCTCTTGTCCCAGAAAGAATATATATTACAAAATTTCGAAGAAAAAAGAACGGTTGCTGGCGTGTTCGTAGATTTTACTAAAGCCTTTGACTTCGTGGATCATAACATTCTGCTTTGTAAACTTAATTACTATGGTATTCGAGGGTTGCCGTTATCACTCCTAAATTCATACCTGAGTCACCGCTTCCAATATATTAACATTAGTGGTCATTCCTCCGATAGAAAGCGTATTATTTCAGGGGTTCCACAAGGAAGTATTTTAGGGCCCCTTCTTTTTAACCTGTATATAAACGATATTGTGAATATAGACCCTGTTGCTAAATTTGTAATTTATGCAGACGACACTAGTATATTTATTTCCTCTTTAAATAGCGATGAAATTGTGGATGCTGTTAATTTTACTTTGTCAAGGTTGGCGGCGTGGGCAAAGGAAAATGGACTAAGTATTAACACTGAAAAGACAAAGGCTATTTTCTTTCGTCCGAAAAATAAACAAATTTTTATGCCAAGGCCTATAGTATTTAGCTCAAGTCCGATAGAGATCGTGGAAAATTTTAAAACACTAGGTGTCTTTTTTTCTGAAAATATGTCATGGGATAGCCATGTAAATTATTTGGTTTCCAAATTGTCACGTGTTGTTGGTTTAACGTATCGCCACAGCCAATTTCTACCAGTTCGCGTGAAAATAATTATTTACCATGCTCTGTTTTACTCACTCCTGAGTTATTGTAACCTTGTCTGGGGCACAACAACGGCATCCAACCTAAACAAAATTTATCTGCTTAAAAAAAATGTTAAGAGCCATCTTCAACGCGCCTTATGACTCTCACACTGAGAATATGTTTAGTAATCTGCAAATATTAAAAATTCATAAGCTATCTGAATATAGACTTCTACTCACCATTAAGAATGAAATAAAAAAGAAAGTGTTCTTTTAAACGAGATAGTTAGATTAGAAAAAAATAATACGGTTTACTTGACCCGCTATAATGAATATTGGAAGGTTCCCACATGCAGGTCAAATTATGGGCAGCAAATGCTTCGGTATTTAATTCCAAAGCTTCTAAACAACTTTGAAGAAGAAAATAGAAATATAGAAACGATATCTCCTAAAGAGTTGCGTAACATATTTTTACATATTTAAGCGTTCTGTGTCTTGTTTCTGTTATCCCATTTGATAATGTATAATTTTCTGTATATGATTTTTTTTTTCTTCATTGCACGAAAACTGTTTGTTCAATGGCTGCCGATGGGGCTGAGGGCCAGTCAAGCTTCTTGTTGAAGCTTTTTCCCTTTTGCTCCACCATTTCTTTAAATGGAAATAAAGATTATTATTATATTATTATTAATATAATAAAATATAGTGGCTGGGGCAAAACTGCAGCAAGTGCAGCTTGACAATTCGAGGTTCCAGCAATGAGAAGGTATATCCGTCATAGCTGGGCGAGGGTTCATCTACTGATGAACCCTCTCCGAGCTATGACGGCACGCTTCCGCCCATGCTGGGCTGTGCAAGCTTGCATTGCTCAGCGATGCGATCTTCACAGCTCAACCAATGGGCAGGTGGAAAGATTCAACCGAACCCTCAAGTCCCTACATACAGTGTGCGGTACTCGAGAACCGCGCACTGCACGCTGCAGTCCTCGACTACCTTTCGTCTACCGCTGTACACCGCACTCCACCACCGGGTTGTCTCCTGCTCTTCTGCTCCACGGTCGAAAGCCAAGACATAGGCGCTATTTTGGGTCTTTCCCACAAGAGTTCATCAAGAACCCATTTGAGGAGATGCAGCGACTGCGTGAGCGTGTGCAGCAGAGACAAGATCGCTGCAGAGATATACCGATGGAAGACGGGCGGCTAGGACACCGCTGCTTCAGAGTGGGAGTCTCGCCGAGTGAAGAAAGCCCGGAAAAGTGCCCAGGAAAGTCCAGCTTTCAGTCCTCCATCGCACATAACCCAGCAGGTCAGGTGGACTCTACCGACTTGAGGACGGCAAGATAGGGAATGCCTCCAAGCTATCAACCAGTCCAGAGCCGGAAGTGATGCTGCCTAAAGGTCTCCTCCGAAAACAAAACTAACGTACAAAGAAAGGGCGATGTGCAGTCATCATGACTGGCAGCCAACAGCTGTCGCTCCGACACCTCGGTTGAGACCAGGGGACAGCGGAACCAAATCCAACAGCAGCACCGCCCCAAGCACCAAGACTGCGACGGTCTCAGCGCAACCGGCGACCACCTGAACGATTCAGTAGAACTTTGTATA
>JAZHYW010042697.1:0-25350 GCA_037355805.1 Ixodes ricinus | reverse complement strand
GGCCACGGTCCCACTGAATGTGGCAGTTTAGGTACTTTTTGGCAGGTCATTACTCATCTCCTTTTAAATACTGTTTTGTGGGATTGATGTCATTCGAAAGGCCATGCAATCCTCTTTCATTTGATATTATGTATGTATCGGTTTATACTGCTCATGCGCATTTGTGGCGTTGCGAATATGATGGCACGGACCCTCACTTGCTCCGCTGGTTCATGTTTTATGAACGATTCATTAAAGATAACACGGTTCCAATAAAGCAGTTTTGTTAAGATGATGTCGGAGCAGAATGTAACGGTATACTTTTTTGGTATTTGCACTACTTTGTTTTTTTCAGCTCTCCAAATATTGCCCTAAAATTGACATTTTTCAGCACAAATATGTTTTTAATGACAAACGCTAGGGCAATGAAATTAGCTACAGATGTAGTGCTTATAATTGGTAATATGATGAAAAAAATTTAATGTTGTGTAAAATTTTTTGTTTAGATATTCTATATCAAACATAGCACTTTTTTGTGCTTCGAGTCATGGTAATTCAAATGCCGCCGAGTAAATAATTAAACTATGGTAAAATCTTTTATAACATTTAGAACTACAATAGTTGCCCAAGAGGTGGACGGTGGCTTTTTTTATTTTCAAAGTCATAACGCTCCGGGAGCCCCTCAAACTTACCTGTTTTTGACGCACATCTTTTTTGGACATCAAACAGATTTATTGGCATCTAATAACATTTATTGTATGGAATAGACATACATTGCGATGTATTAGATTTTCCCAATGATCTTGCTTTGGTTTCTTGATAGTTGTAGAGCTTAGCTAATTTTAAAAACAATTAAAAACTGTTTGGGTGTTTTGTTGCGCTACCTGGCGGATGGCAGACAAAACTGCTGATTTCTAAGTTCAAAAAAATTTCGAGGGCGGCGTTGGCGTCTGTATCATCATCAATCTCCGTGTCGTTTTACCTTCACATTTACAAAATATATTTCAAGATTTACTATCGATAAATGAACGGTTTAAGTACTGGGTCAGGTTAATAAATCTAAGACAAATAATTACACAAGCGTAGCGTGATATAAAGTGTTCATTATTCGATATAATTAAAATCAATAAACAATAAAGACGAAGAGGAAAAAATACACCCTAGTTTACTTCATGCCTAGAGTCACTAAATAAGCTGCGCTTAAAGTATCGGCACTCCGTTCAACAAAATTGTTTTGGGCGCCGCCATTTTGGGCCTTGTTCAGAGCAAACGCAACTGCCGATCGTCATGATCCAAAAGTGCGACTTCCTCAGCATTAGATGCGGTGCTAGGAAGCTGATGCAATATTGCAATGCTCTGTCGCGGGTTGTTTAAACATTTGTGGAGGACGGAAAAGCGTTTCCTGTGATTTTAGATAAAGCTTCAGATAACTGGCAACCATGAGTTTAAGCCACAATATGGCCAAGTGTCGTTACTCTGAACCGTAGCTAATTTACTGGCACAAGCGGGAACAATGAGGAAGAGGCAGGTGTCAAAAGGTAGTGGCTTGTGGAATCCACGGGCCTTACGTCATCGCCCCTCCAGGTAATACATGCCTCTTGAACAAGAGCATGAATAGTGTCATTAAATAAGCTACGCTTCAGAGTAGCGACACTTGGCCATATTGTGGCTTAAAATCATGGTTGCCAGTTATTTGAAGCTTTATCTGAAATCACAAGAAACACTTTTTCGTCCTCCACTTTAAACAGTTTGCGACAAAGCAAAGCAACATTACATGAGCTTCCTAACACCGAATCTAATGCTGAGGATGTCGCACTTTTGAATCATGACGATCGGCAGTTGCGCCTGCTCTGCACAAGCACCAAAATGGCGGCGTTCACAACAGTGTCGGGGAAGAGAGTGCCGATACTCTAAGCGCAGCTCATTTATTGGCTCTGGTTCCCACGAAACTCCTTTTCCCTGACTGAAACTGAAAGTAAATATGAATAATACACCACTGTTAGAGCTTATTTAGTTATAACCAACTACACATAATGAGAGGAGGAAGCGGCCGGGTAGGAGAAACGCGGGTTTTATGTGCGACTGTTCTAACTGTCTCAAAAGAGAGAACGCGCGAGCTTGCGCTGGTTTAAAAAAAGGCATCCAGAGAAAAGAGGCGGCACGCGGTGTTCTTTGCGATTATGCGTCTAATAGCAAATTGTTGTGTGTATGTTTATACAGCCGGGAGTTAGTCTGCCTTAGTGGGCGTCTGGTGTCTCAGCTGTAGATGAGCAATTTAGCCAGTGCGGTACAACCGCAAACCTGGGGTCTTTAACGTGCACCACGCAGTAGTGATACACGACCGCACGCCGGTACGATGCTCTTCCAGATCGAAACGGGCAGGGGCGGGGTGGGTTCTGCAGCGCGAGCTTTCGCTCCAAGTGCTCCGAGCTGGTGTGCGATAGACCATGCACTCGGCAACCGATGCCCCCCTTGTGCGTCTAATCTATATACAGGTATAAGTATTTGAAGATCGACGATGGACGTCGATCGTCTCGAGGTAATGTAACGTAATAACATTATATAAATAATAAACCTGTTGAAGGACTGAACGGCTCAATTTTTCAATTCTTGGATTGTAATATGGCGGTAGCCTATTGTACTTACTGTTGATGAAGAGCAATATGAGGTGACGAGGTAACGATTAAATGATGAGGCTCTATAAGGACGACGACATTAGTGGGTGTCGAACCACAACGTACAGTGCCAGACTTGTTTCAAGTATCGTGTACCCAAAGACCTTTCTTCACCCGCAACAGAATATGGTAGAACCAATGAGGATGCTGCTTTACAACTGTACGTGAAACAGGAAAACTGCACTGTGCAGAAGTGCGGCTTATTCGTTAATATGAGGGACGGATTTCTAGCAGCATTCCCTGATTGACTACTTGGAAAAAATGGCCTCGTTGACGTAAAGTGTCCCCGTTCCAAAATATTCTTGAAGCATACTTAAACCGCAAAGGAGTATGAGGCGAAAAATAAGAAAAAGGAGCCTGGTGTGAAAGGTCCAAATCACCCCCATAGCTTCTACTATCAAATATAAGGGCAGTTACACAATACACAAAGAGAGTTTTGTGATTTAGTTATATTTACTCTCAAGGGCATTGATATCCAACGTATTCAGAGGGATGACATCTTCTGGTCAACCAGCATAGAGCCTTTTCTACTCAAGTTTTACATGGAAGGCCCGACTTCCGCTGAAATTCCTCACGTAGACGAGTTGTCCGACCGAATAAACTGCCATTACTCCCGATCTGGGAATCTCTCGATCTTCGTTCGTAGGCCATAGTATATATATATATATATATATATATATATATATATATATATATCATGAGATCGAGGGGTGTGGCTCTTCGTCCGCCGAACATTGCTTCGGCGGGTGTTTTTACCGTGTAAGATGAGACCGTCGCGTGCTGCTGGAACAAGAACCTGGCGATTCTTCACTGAACCGCTTCTTCGGTAAGCTTCAAGAAGGCTTTTTTCGTTTCGCACACCATCTGTTTGGCGCGTTGGCGCGTTATCAGAGAAAAGTATTTTCGGTACGGCAAAAGTAAGTAAAAGAGACCGTAGAACGTCAATGACACGTTTGTACGTCGTGGCAGGCATCGTGTAAACTTCCAGCCACTTAGAGTACGCATCGACCATGACTCCGCAGACGCGGATACGTTTCGCCACCCACCGACTGAATAGTGGATCGTTTTCAGTTACTGTTCATGATGGCGTTGGACTCAATGAAGACTTCGAGTCTTTCCAGAAAGTTAGCCCAGGTGCCAGGACTTTTGCCGAAAGCGGTAAGTGTTCGAAACGTCGACAACGTCGGTAACCACGTGCTGTGCTTGACACTGGACGCTTACCATTCGCTGAGAAGAAACTTGCTTGTTCGTCTGCCACGAGTCGTCCGATATCAGGTCATCACCGCAACACCATCTCCCGACAAAACTGCTCTTCATTGTCCGCATGTCCATAGTTAGCAATCACGTGAACTTATAAATTCTCGAACGCTCATAACATGCCGTCGCTAAACGCCGTTCATTCATAGCGTCTTCATTGCAAATAAACGTCTTCCTATTTATTCTGATGGTTTTCATCATATTCCTCCTAAGCTGTACTTACAACATTATGTGTGTCGGTACTTCCGAAAATATTGCAACGGCGTTTGTTTTCTGGGAACTATAATGTAACAACCTTTACAACATCTTCCGGACCCCGTGAAACACAATATTTCGTGACGTAATTTTCAGTCGTCATTAAAATGGTGAAGTAAGCACCGTAAATCGCGAAGCAGTTTACTTGACGTCGCCGCTTCCACTGGTCTCTTGGAAGATTAAGTCTACTGAGCGTGCATTCCCGCAGAAGGAGTTTTCATTGATAGAATATCGACACGTCAATTAACATTTGATTCCTTCTTGGTAAGATTGCGAAAGCCCGTGACAACCGCCGAACCGCATCTCCGTATATCAGAGAACAATTTATACCCAGCCTGACATTCTCTCATACATCCGTTTGCTGGGCCACGCTACTTGAGCCAGCTGAGCACAGCTGGCAGCGGCGCGAGCAAGGCCACGAGGGGAACGTGATGGTGCTCGAGCCATCCCACCGTGAACCAATGTTTCGGCCACCCCACGGGTGCGTGTCGCCATCTATTGGTTGAACTAACGCCTTGTTCAAGATGGCTGCCGTGGGACCGCAGCCCTTAAAGGAATCATATTTAAGCGTCTACCTTTTTTGCTGTTTCCACGTCTCTTGGGGTTCGGGCAAGCCAGCGGGCACGGAGAGAGTAACTAAATATCAGTGCGTCATATTTTAAACGGACGACGCGGAAATATCCTCCACCGACGAGGGCGACCCCCGGTACCGAAAGCGCGCAAGATGTGACGTCTTTGGTCCTGGGTTTACTGCTGGTCAGAGCCGCTAAAAGCTTCTTTTTAGTCGAAATACAAAATATAAGTGGCGCGAACCGTTTCAGATATTTATAAAAGTAGTTTTTGTTCAGTATTTTAGATCAGAAAAGAAACGAATGCAGTTTATAAAGTGCGGAAACAAGAAATGACCCGTCGACATACCCGCCACCAAGCGGTGGAAAAGGCGGCGCATACTAGAAAGGGGTAGTGGGATCAGGCGCCGACACGGAAAGGTCCCGGATGTACGCGGCGGCGCTGCGGTCGTATGGACAGGAGGATCCGACCGGCTCCGAGCGTTCCGAAGGCCTTCGGCGAGAAGCGTTGTCTTGCGGTTTGGCCGTTTGGCGGTATGGCAGCGCGAAGTGGCTTCCATTCTGAACTGATCTTTACCCCATGCTTGCTGTCGTTTGTGGCCAATGAAGTGTCATGCCGAATTAGAGTTTAATTGAGCAGCAAATGCAATGAGAGCCGCTCTGGCTGCCCGCTGCATACAGCCTATCCAGAACATGCTTTAGTGGCGCCCTCTTGAGCTGTCGACACGGAGTGCGGCAGCCGTGACCGCTCGCTGAGCTCACTATCCATCCTCTAGTTCACGGCCACTCAAGCAACCAAGGACGTCTTGAAGGAGGTTATTTTTTGCTTGTTTTTGTAATTTTAATTTGCCTTTAACTTTTAAAATAAAGTGAATTTCGAGAAAAGAAAAGTTTCACTAAGTTGCTACGTTCAGTGCGCTCAGGTTCGGTGCAAATTCAAAACAAGTAAAGAAGTCCTTGCAGGGCCCCTTTAAAGGGTCCGGCAAACTTTGCAACTCCCCAAGTTGCCGAAATCGGTTTACTCGAGCGGGCGAATTGAGGCGCAACCAACAGCGCAGTCAAGGCGACGGCGTGGGTGTAGCCAACATTGAGCTAAACGTCATCCCCAGTGAACTTTTTTGCTTGTTTTTACTTCTCCAGGCAAGCGTGGCGGGTGACGTCAGCAACGTTTCCTCTTGGCGCTCAGCGGTGTCCACGTGATTGGCGTAAAGCGCCTGGGCAGCGCGCTTCTTGTGGGCAGTACAGCCGTCCCGCCGTCTACCCGCCGTCTCCCGCGTCACAACTACCGTCGTTGTCTCACCGCTTGTAATTATCGTCTCTCGGAGTTTCGTTCACACTACGGACACTACATGCGCAGACTTAGGCCGCAGTTGTCGGGACGCCGTCGAATGTCGTAGACACCGAAACGTGGCAAAGAGTGCGGTGCAGACGACACTTGCGTCTGGCATATGCCCGCCCCAATCCCGCCCGACGTTTTGTAGAGCATCACGTGACATCTCGTACCACATAGTAGTCATGTTCTTGGCGGCCCGAGGCCAATGTTGCCGGACAGAGCCGAAGATTCAGCTTCATTTCTGCTCGTGTTTAAAATTATATTTAAAAATATATATCCTATCTTTTGCGAAGCAAATGACGTAGTGTCTTATGCTAGGGCTTTTTGACGTTAAATCACCCATTATCCCGAAATCTTCGGAATTGAGCGGAGTTGCCCTTTAAAGCGAGAAGTCACGTCATTTTGTTTTCGTACCCTGTAAAGCTGATACTGCAGCCAATGTCACTAGCACGAGAGCACGAGGTCACTGCATTGAAAAGTTCTTTCACAAAGCGAGCACTCGCGTCAGAAATGCTCGTCTCAAAGCTAGGAGCTCGGGTTAGCTCGCGCTTCTACCTTTGGCTGCAGTCTCAGCTTAAGGGCCAACAGGGGTGTGCGCGGCTGCTAAGCGCGTGCTGACGGTGGGCTTCCAGAGTTTTCTTGCAACGTGCATTCCACACCATCAAGAGTGCCGGTCTTAGCAGCCTATCAATGAGACCTCGTTTTGAGCATGCGCTCTAAACAGCACCCTCAAATATGGCGTCCAACGAATATCCCCTATAGTGTACCTATAGTAGCGGCTGGTAGCGGAAATTACTCTGGTGCACGGTGTACGATAATACCCTTCAGGTGAGGACAGCGCGCTCCTCGCGACGTGCTGATAAAGTTCGCTCTTCACTCTCTCTCTCTTTCTCTCTCTCACTATGGTTTCAAGCGGCGTCGGCAGGTGACTCGTCAACCCGTGGGCACGTACAAGACACTCGTGCCGCCTCATGTACCACGCGCGCAGGGCTCCAGCGAGGTTGTCGCACGTGCAGAAAGACCACGTCTCACGTTTTTTCTCACATGGTTTCAGCGGCGTCGGCAGTGACCCAACGTCACGTACGAACTCGTGCCGCCTCATGTACCACGCGCGCAGGGCTCCAGCGAGGTTGTCGCACGTGCAGAAAGACCACGGTGTACCGGGGTGTCATGGCAACGAGATAATTTTTTCGCTCTCACACAGTTTCGCCGTTTGGCCGCCGGCGACACTGTCAGCCGCGGGCGCGGTGGCAGCGGAATGATGCAGCCTTTCGGATGCCCGTCGAACGAACGCTATCTGATTCCTCGCGCCGCGCGTTCAGCCCCGCCGTGTCCTCACCTAAAGAGTGTATCTTACACCGTGCCCTGGTGAAACAAGCCTCGAGCCGGAAGCAAAAGAACTGGAGCACGCAAATACCAGCAATGTTTAAAGCGCGAAGTGAAACACGGACGAAACAAAAAACACATACGAAAAGGACCGGCGCTCTTACAACTGATTTTATTGAAGAGACATTCACTCAGCCAGACTGTCGTTCACCATACCGATAACAGGCCTAAACCGATAACATATATCGGCAGTCTTATATGAAGTCATTTAAAAAAGACATCTCCTTATCCAGCAGAAAATGGACCGCATGTTCACAACTTTTCGCCCAAGTTCTTGATAAAGAAAGCTTCAACGATGTCTCTCCGTCTTTTCATTTGCTCTTTTAACAAACTTCGTGGACAGTTTGGTTGCCTGTATGTTTATTCAATAAAACCAGTTGTTACTAGCATCCGTCTTTGTGGACTGCGTTTTTTTAATCTTCCGTGTTTCAGTTCGCGCTTTTAGTTTTTTTTTAAATGATATGAGCCAACTAGTCCCAACCAAAGTTTTAAAACATATTCACTCACCTCTCGGAGTCGTCAACTCGATCGAACGTGTCCCACGCTGCTGGTCATCAGCCGCAGAACTCGCAAGCGAGCAGTAGTATAGGCACCGATGTAGGATTTCCGTCGTTGTTACAAGCCTCGGAGAATGGCATAACGCACTTGCTCAACAACATGTAGTTGACTGTCATCGCCACGCGCCGCGAACAGAATCATAACCACATACTTCGGCGCCGGCATTTTATCAGCAACGGAGCGCCGCTCGCGTGGCCGAGTACGCTTCGCCACCTCGTGGTAGAAATCACGAGAGACGATTTAACATGCGGGCGACCCGGTCAAATGCTCTGCACCGCTGAGTCACCCGCAATCTTCAAAAAAAAAAAAACAGAAACGCAAAATGAAATGAATCATTTATATTCATAGGTTTGCCCCCTATCAACCCTCTCGTTTACTCTATTTCCGATATCGTCTATGGCACAAACGCACCCATGCCTCCTCCACTGTGCATGTACCGAGATATCATTACGAAGAAGGCAAGAGATATCATATGACGGTGCCCGATCCCGTTCACGTCCTTGTCTCACTCTGTTTTCCTCGATGGCTCAAGCACGTTAACCGCGGCGCCCCTTTGGTTCACGACAAGCACTTGAGCGAAGATTGCTTGCTTCACCCCTCTCCAATTCGCACTGTACCTCGAACTTTTTCGTTTTCATCTTGAACCGCAATTTCACAGCAGTTTTTGAAAGGGGTTGCATTATTTCACACGCATTTTATGATGAAAACAAGGGGATCCACTTCGCGGTTTGTGAGTACAACGCCACTGTAAATGCAGCTTTATGCTACGTTCGCCTTTAAACTGAAAGCGCGGTGGAAACTGTGTACTCGTTGGTCCAGTCAAACGACTATCATACACCATAATTTACCCCTTTCCGAATACTCATGAACGAAGAGTGTGGTCACGGGATGAAAGGCAGGCACTTCATTGGTCTGGCAAGTACGCGTGGATTCTAGCGCCCTGCCCGCTTAGCGGTAGACTATTTGCATTTTTATCGATGCGTGTCTGGCTTGACATCGACAACAGAAACTTTCATCCTTTTTTTCGACGCACTTTACAGAAAACCCAAGCGCTGTTTACGATTGGCGAACGCTCTCTTCCTGCGTTTTTGCGATGGATGAAGCGGCATTTTCTATGTAAAACGCGGCAGCCAAATAAAATAAAAGCAAAAAAGCAAACTTGAAAAGAGGCAGGGAAGAGAAGGGTGACATAGCGGGAAACCCGCGCTTTCAAATCTAGTTCAAGTTCACGTGGCGTGAACTTTAAAGACTGGTAGGTCGGAACGTGCCAGGAAGTTGTCAATTTCTAATAAATGCTTTCCATGCGTTCTTTGGGAGTCCCACAACAATAAACACATCTTACATTTTACAAGGAAGTGACGATCCGAAATATTGTTTTTATTTGTTTAGAATAGGTAAATAGAAACCGAATGGGGATTATTCTGGGTCGTTTTACTCAAAACATACTACGAGTGAATTAGCAAGTATTCAAAAGTAAAACGCAAGGTAGGAATAAAAATAACAAATGAGCATAAAAACGTTTAAAGTTTTATGTGCAATGCGTATAATTTTTAGACAAGTCTAGTAACTCATAGGCAAGACTAACACTGCAAACAACGCAATATTTGCATAAATCTGACAGTTGCGTAATCCACTTATCGGTCGTGTGTGTGTGGTGCGTGTGTGTGTGTGTGTGTGTGTGTGTGTGTGTGTGTGTGCGTGTGTGCGTGTGTGTGTGTGTGTGTGCGTGTGTGTGTGTGTGTGTGTGTGTGTGTGTGTGTGTGTGTGTGGTGTGTGTGTGTGTGTGTGTGTGTGTGTGTGTGTGTGTGTGTGTGTGTGTGTGTGTGTGTGTGTGTGTGTGTGTGTGCTGTATATGCTGTGCAACATTTCCGTAAAAGCACTGTGAAGCTCTCATCCGTTCATCCCTAGCGTAAATAAGTAAACAAACAAAAACAGCTAACTCGGGATTGTTTGTGCATATTCTACTCTTACAATTTACAATATTTTATATTCAAGATTTCTGCCAAAGTGCGACCCAACAAAATAAAGTTTTAACGTTCTTCGTGTCACCGAAGGTAACTGCAGTCACCTCTCTTCAATATGACTCCCGCTATACGAACGCCTCCTGTAGCTGAAGATTTCGGGGACCAGCCCGATAAACACACAGTTCATAGAGTACACAGCTGGCGTTCGAAACAGGGTAAATACATGCATCTCAGTCTCGCTATTTAAGACAAAGGATGTGCAAGAATGCTCTACAAACATAAATTATTTTAAAAGAAACAACAACAGAAGCTCACGTGCATAACTTCCTTATTCTGCGTTGTTCGTTGCCCGCTCTGAGAAAGATAATAGAACTAAGACCTGCGAACCAAACAATGTCTTTCTGTTTTATTTTAGGTCAAACGACTAACTTATTTAATTCACCCCGTAATATTCGTGCATGTTGTGCATAACCTAAAAATAAATGGTTAACCTTTATCCTTGCGTGCACTCATGAACAAATTGCATCGAAGAAAAGGTTCCTAGCTATTAAGATCGTGATTCAAAAGTGTCTCAGCTTCTTGAAGATCAAGAGCGATTTCACTGAATAAGAAATTAAGAAAATGCCCTGAATTAACTGACGGCATTTGTGCTGGTTGTTCGTGCACCATGCAATTTTCACGAAAAAACGAGTGCGTTAAAGTAGAAATTGTTGTGGTCCGCCTTGCAACAGCGCTGCTCGAAGGGACTGGGATGTCTAATTTAATTAGGAACTTCTAGTACATTGCATACGCTTTGGATTTCAGGTACTGCGATTGCAATCACAATCTTTGCTTAACGTTAAGGCAAAAGCTTCGGTTAGTAGCGCAAAGTTCTTGCGTACGATCAAAGAAAAGTCTATTCTTTGCAGAAACTATAGGAGAGAACTGCTTGCGCAACGGTGTGTCGAGCATTAGACATCGGGAATCGGTTCCTGTTTTACGCACTGGAGCCTTCACAAGGAACATGACCATTTGCTTCAAAAACTTCCAAAAGACAGACTACGCGCATTTGGTTTTACGTAATTACAAAGGCAAGTAAAGAAATGCTCGTAGCATTTTTACGCACGCCTGTGTTAACCAGCTGTTCGCGACGAGTGCTTAACAGGCACTGTCAGGCAGCTTCGGCGAGGCAGGTCGCGACGCTGCAACTTACACGGTACACAAATGTAGCATACTGTACATTCGATTTTTTTTTTTGATGGAGCGATAAATAAAAGCTTTAAACACGCCGATGCCGCTATTGTTCACTTCTTCCAAAGCGTTACCACAGGGTACCGTAGGCACGCCAACGCTCCTGGCGCTCGCTGAAAATCGTGCTTCAAAAGTGCCGCGCGTACTTCTGGTCGCACTGCCTCACCTGCGGTTATGCTACGCTAGGACTTTCTATTAGTAACCATGGCGCAGGTTGATCACGTGTTGCAATGCACCAAAACAGCGACAATGTGTAGTGAGCTGTGAACCTCTGAAACAGAGACATCAATACTGTGGACGCTGCCCTACCGGAGCTTGAAAAAAAAACAGTAACTTCAAACATAAAAAAAGGATGAGATAATGAGTGTCTTGCGTTGCAACATACTGATATTTTTATCATGCTCCCTTACCACTTCACGGCTTTTAGAACATCGGAACTTCTAAACAACTTCGCAGAAGTCATCGCACGCATTTCTATAGTTCTTACAGTTTCCTTGGAGTGCGATGTAGTTAGGGCACCTTCAGAGATAACTGTGTTGTGAGTGAGTGCAGGCCATAAAACGTAGGCTGTTATTAGTGCTTGATTCCGCACAGGACGTATCTAAGGATGGATTGTCAGCTTATGTATTCCAGGAACATAATTTTTTACGTGTTTATTTGTATACACTTTCCACCTTGCGCAATGTTGTCACCAATAAAAAGAGCAGATAAATTTGGAACGAAAAATAAACATTTAATTAGGCGAACATGTGCCTGGAAACCTAAAGAGAAAGGTGCCACGCATCTTGCGTCGGCTACGGAAGGGTGACTCACCCGAAGCATTACGTTACCACTACTTTCATATACGCCGCACGTTCAGGGATGATCTGAACAAGAACACACGATGACATCAATAAATAAGCTCTGATTTCTTAAAATAGTACATAAATAATAAAATAAGAATCCGGGTTAAGCTGGATTGAAACCCCATTCCTCTGCCTGACAGCCGCATCCGTTGCCAACTCCATCACGCAAGCGGCTTTTTTTAAATCATTTTTTTTATTTGGACGATGACACAATGCGGTGACACACAATCGCGATAAAACACTAAAAAACACCTGACATCTTGGCTATTGTCGAACGTGCTACAAGTCTTTGAGGGTAGACAAGACCTCAAGAAGTGGCAGCCACTCGGGCGTAGGTCGCTGGCCCTTATATTGCCACGCGCGCAGCTGACCGGTTACGAATCGTGCCCGTGGCCTCATTCCAATTTCGAACACCAGCCCGTGCGGACGTGGAATCATGAGCTCCAGCGGAGCGGTTTTTGCAGCCCGGCTGGGCCGCGGTGCCAGGGGAGACGCAGCGTCAAGTGACTACCCGACTATTCTGCCACCCCTGCCGACTGGTTCTGCGGTGTTAAACACCGTGTTTTTGCATGCTGACGTTCGTGGCCGCCCGTACCGATTCGAGGACTTCCGGGACACCCTGCAGCGTCTGGAAATGCTCCCCGAAGTTGCCGCTTTGGGGGCATACCAGATGAACCACGTCTGGGCTGTGACTTTCAAGTCACCCGAGGGAAAGCGGAAGGCCCTTGCCGCCGGCGACCTCGTTGTCAAGGGGCGGCGGTGCCTCGTCATCGACCCGGAAAACCGAGACATCCGCCTCAAGCTTCACTGGATGCTGTACCATGTTCCTGAAGACGAGGGGAAGGCGGCGTTGGCACCATACGGCTCTGTAATCGAGGTGGGCACCGAGAAGTGACGGGTGCAAGGCATTGCGGGCTGCGCGTCGATGACGCGAACGGCTGTCATTCGGCTCAAGCCTGGGCTTACACTGGACGAGCTGGCGCATCAGTTGCGCATCGCCGGAGGGCTGGCGCTCGTTGTAGCGCCGGGCAGGGCGAGGCTCTGCCTGCGCTGCCAGCGGACCGGCCACATCCGCCGTGACTGCCGCGTGCCCAAGTGTGAGTCGTGCCACCGTTTCGGCCACGACGCTGACCAATGTGTGAGGACTTATGCAGCGGCCGCAGGTGCCCGAGGCGGCGAGACAAACGCCGAGCACGTCATGGACGAGACAGACGCGGAAGAAGTCACCGTGAGTGCCGCTACCGCTGCCAAAGACAATGAAGAGAGAGCTAAGGATGGCACCAACCGACTGGTGCCTGCAGAGTTGCCGAAGAGGACGGAGGCCACGCCAGTTGCTGTGGCCGAGACGAGCCTCGACCAGACAACACCATGCAACGCTGCCCCGGGGAAGGAGGAGGAAGAGGCGAGAGCCGTCGAGCCAACGACGCCTTCTGAGGCGCAACTAAACGTCGACGTGGATATGGCTGACACTGGGGCTTTGGCTGCTTTGGCCACGAAACTACCACGGGAACTAGATTCGGATTCGGACTCGGACTCGGTCAAGGTTGGCTATAACTCGAATCCGGAGGAGCTGCCTGTGAAGACGGCTTGGAAGACGGTTACCACGAGGCGGAGAAAGCCTTGACCCGCACCAATTTGTGTTTCCAAACCCAGAGGACCGGACAAGCCGACCGGCTGACGCGGTATACTTGGTGCGGTTCTCTAGACGAGGTGAGCCCCTGACATGCGAAGGCGTCTATTTATGTCGGAAACCTGAAATAGTCGACACTTAACGTTCGAGGCTTTGCCTCGCGTCGCAAGCAATACCAGGTAAGGAGGCTCCTAGTCGAGAAAGGTATTGATGTCCTCGCAATTCAGGAGACCAAAGTTGGAAGTGACGAAGAGACCGCATGCTTACTGGCTTCTTTCTTGCACTCTTTCGAAGTGTGCGTGTCGCGGGCAAATGGTATGTCCGGGGTTGTATGTTGTTCTTACGAAAATCTTTGAACGCACAAGTCCAATCATTAATAGTCGACAATGTTGGTCGACTCGTCATTTGCGACTGCAGTATTTCTAATGTTGAATATCGTATCATAAATGTATATGCCCCAAACGACATTAACGAAAGGAAAGTGTTTTTTCAGAGCATTGACCAATATTTAGATTTTCAACGTAAAGTTGTCTTGTTAGGTGATTTTAACTGCGTTTGTGGCACACGGGACCAATCCAAAATTACAAGACAAAGCGACAGTAGTGCAATTATTTTAAACGAGTTGATTATCGAATACAGTTTGCACGATGTCGCGACGTACCAAAGAACCAACGATTGTTTATGGTACACACATTATCAGTCCTCGAGTCATGCCCGTCTTGATAGTGCTTACGTGTCAATTGAACTTTTAACCGGATACGAGGACTATAACGTACTGCCGGTATTTTTTTTTCTGATCATGCCCTCGTTTCTTTTGTTGTTGGTGGTTTCAAAGAAAAAACCCAGTTTCGTTGGGACCAGTGGAAAATGAATAATAACCTTCTTAAGGATGAAGTTTTTTCTGAGACTGTAGATAAATTATTAAGTAAAATGCACCACGTAGGGGCGAGTGCCTGTGAAAAGTGGGCATGGTTTAAGCGCGAAGTTAAACTTAGTGCATTAGAACGGTCTAGCACGCTTACTTACTGGAAAAAAACCGAGGAAAAGTTGCTCCTTGATGACCTTCACCGACTATGCAGACTCGAAAATGAAAACCCAGGCACGCTTTCAGAACAGATTAAGACAGTAAAAAGTAAAGTTGCGGACTTAGAGGTGGAAAAGTATAAAGGAACCATCGTGCGGGCCCGAGCCGCTATATACATTCTAGGGGAGCAGCGCACCAAAATGGCATTAAGTGCCGAAGCTAAGCATGTAAAGGAAAAAAACATAGCCGAAATAGAATACGGAGGCTTACCAAGTAGTCAACCGGAGATTATAGAAAAAGCATTTATTGAATACTATAGTAATCTCTTCCAGCGACAGAAGCACGGCAGCGACGCGCAATTTGAAAAATACCTAGTAGAGATGCCTCATCTCGAAGAAGAGGTAACAGAAAAATTAGAAGAACCGATAAGCGTCGCAGAGATCGAGAAGGCGATTGAAGAACTGGCAACAAAAAAGCTCAGGGTCCTGACGGATTAACTGCGGCACTTTACAAACAATTTAAACACGATATTGCTGCGCGTTTGCATGACGTAATAACCGAGTCGAATGAGGCAGAAAAGTTACCGCCTTCCTTTCTAAATACCCATACTGTCCTTATTCCTAAAGTGGATGATGCACACAAATTAAGAAATGTTAAGAACTACAGACCCATTGCTTTGGGCAACGTCGACTATAAAGTATTAATGAAAGTTCTCACCCGACGACTACAGAATGTTATTTGCGACATAGTAGGGGATCACCAGACCTGTAGTATCCGAGGTAGATCTATTTTAACGAACGTGCACATTGCGAGAAGTGTATTAGAGTTGTGCGATGCTCAACTTGATCAGGTTGCCATCCTCCAGATTGATCTGGAGAAAGCGTTTGACCGAATGCAACATACCGTCCTATATAAAGTTTTAGATCATGTACGAGTGCGAAAAGTCATAAGAAAGTTTGTACAAATGGCATATACAGGATGTACAACACAAAATATAATTAACGGGAAAGAAACATCGAGAATTTCTGTGGATTCGTCAGTTAAACAGGGTTGCTCGCTATCACCTTTGTTGTTTAGTATTTATTTAGAGCCCTTCCGTCGAACTATAATAAATAATACGAGTATTAGTGGGTTTTCGTTACAAAATATAGAGGTCAAACTTCAGTCCTATGCCGATGATGTCGCTATTTTTTGTAAAGATAAGGATAGCATCACAGCAGCAGCCTGTGAAGTGAAGGCCTACTGCGAGCTTACTGGTTCAGCTGTCAAAAGGCAAAAGTGCAGCGGCTCATGGCATGGAACATGGGCCACAAAGCCCGACGTTTTTGAAAACAAATTTTACGTCGACACCTCCAAAGTACCTAGGTGTTCCTCTACAACATTATAAGAGACCGAACATATTGTCACGAATGAGAAGTGATAAGGCGGCGAATGACTGAGTAAACTGAACTTTTAATGGGGCGAACTTGTGCCCAAAAAATAAAAGGAAAAAGAAAGATGACAACAGAGCGTCGCAGGCGTCGAAGGCGGCGAAGCAGCAAGATCGAACGCTCAGGCGAAACTGGCTCTGGCTCGCTACGCGAAGCCCCTATGTACACGTGTGGGCTTCTGGAATAATCGGCACAGAAAGTTCGACGCGTAGAACATTCGCACCTCGAACAAGCACCCGGATTCTCGAATTTGCCAGAACGCTAAAATGCAGAGATAAACAAAAGACACGTCGCTGCCAGGAATCGAACCCTCGCTTTTCGAGTGGGAGGCAGGTACGATAACCGCTAGGCCACGCGCGCGCTGCCTACTTGGACAGCTGCGCGCGCGGCAATATATACTGGTCCTCAGTAGTGCAGAAAACGCGCGAGGCAGCTGGCAAATGGAAAGGATGGGATATGCCCATTTTTACGCGAGCTACCGTTTGTAATATTTTTCTAATCGCTAAATTTTGGTATGTGCTTCAAGTGCTGGCGTGTGCTAGAGTGAATATTCAGAAATTACATCGTGTTTTTGCCGTTTTCATCTGGAGATCGGGATGAGAGAGAATGCGTCGCGACAATTTGTTTCGTCGCGTTAGTAAGGGAGGGCTATCGTTATCTCACGTGTTGGTTAGGCAGACTGTATCCCGTTTTATGTTTCTTAGAGAACAAACGAACCTTTTTCTTCGTACGGTAATTCAAATGACACTTGCAGATTAAATCCCTTTTTTTTTGTTGTTTCTTCATGTAGATTCGAGCAGAGGAAACTCAGTAGTTTTCTTCGAGAGGTGGTTGAAGCGTGTCGTTTTTTGTCTGTGCGTTTTTCTCTTCAATACTTGTCGACGGTGACACGCAAGCGCTTAACTCGTGACCTTATTGAAAGTGTTTTTCCTGAACCGTTGTATCGTTTCATGTTTCATGCAGGCCCAGAGCGTAATGTGTTATCTAGAGTTAAAAAGATGACCATTGCCCCTTCGATTAAAAATTTTTTTTTCCAGTTACACACCAATACACTTCCTGTCAAAACTTTGCTTTGGGGAAAAAATTTACGTACCGTGGGGCGTTCATTGTTTTTTGTGCAAAAAACCTGAAACTATCGAACATGTTTTTCTTGACTGCTGGGACGCTTTCCTTTTCTGGGACGTCCTCCAGCGAACTATTAAAAAAGACTTGCCTTTAACCCCATACGGCATTAGGTTTCTCTCTGTAGAGAAACAAGTTGAAATACCTCTCGATCTAGTCATGCTCCTGGGCCTGCATGCCATATGGAGAAGTAGAATGGCAGTGAGGCATGCCGACGTTGATGCCCGACCCGTATGCATGTATTTCATAGAATCTATCTGCAGACTAAAATTTGTATACGCCACTTTGGTTTGTGCGCCTGATTGGGTGTCAATTCTAGACGTACTTGAGACCTTGAAAGAATTTTAAATTTTACGACCGCGCACAAGTGATCTTCATGAAGTGAATTTAACAGTGTGATCCTTTTGTATTGTACACATCGCGACACTGTTAGCGCGAACACGACATCGGCGCATTTTCGCATTGTACTTCTAAATAGTATTAGCGAGCACGACATTTTATTGCTTAGATTATAAATCTAAATGAGCTCTTTCCGTAGCAATAATAACTTGGATGACATCCCTTGGTTTCAAAAAGAAAAACTGGAAAAACCAGCGATCGCTTGTTCGCGCTAACAGTGTCGCGCTCTGTACATGTCCAAACCGGCAATAAAAAAAAAGTGCCCGTGGTTTAACGGTTATCGCGTTTGCCTTCCACGCAGAAGGCCAGGGTTCGATTTCTGGCCGCGGCTACGCATTTTTGTTGACTCTGTAATGTGATGTTCTGGTAAATTCGAGAACCGTCTTGCTTATTTGAGGTTACGATGTTTTACCCACCGAAGCTTCTACGCCGAATGCTCCAGAAGCCCACGCGTGTACAAAAGGAGCTCCTCGTGGCAAGCCGGGGTCAGTCTCGCCCCAGCGTTCGGTTCTGCTGTTACGCCGACTTCGGCGCCCGCGACGCTCTGTTGTTATCTTCTGTTTCCTTTTTGTTTGGGGCACAAGTTCGCCCCTTTGAACGTTTCGGTGTCCTCAGTTATTCCTTGTTCGTCACCTCGTCATTCGTGACAATATACATTACCTTTAGAAAGCACATGTCCTCAACAAAATACTTAGTATTCACGGGCGAACATCAATATCCGCGTGACGCAACCATATGTTGTGCAGGCCCAGCAGTATGATCATGTCGTAGGGAACGTTATTTTACCCTTCTACCGCTAAAAATCGTATGCCATAGTGTGTTCATGGGAATTCTTTTTGAGGGTCATTTGCAGGACGTTACAAAAGAAGATTGCGTCCAAAAAGTCTAGGAAAACGTGGTGAATCGTTTTCTGCTTTTTGCACAGTTTACAGTTGTTAGACCGAGCAACTGCATGGGATACCTTTTTAAACTAAGCATGCTTTAACTAAAAGTGTTTGACTATACAACTTTAAAAAAATAGTCTTCGTGTTACGGGGTGCTACCATTCGCTTGACTCGCTTTAAGATAACCTACCCTGGGCCTAGACTGTACAAAAAGCGATACAGAAGAATTGTAGAAAGCAAATCAATTAAATTCTTCGCTAGTCGCTTGTGCGACACACTAGAAAATTATTCCTATAAGAAACGCGTGACTAAAAACCAATAACCACCAACAACTTCTTCAATATACACCTATGTCCTCGCTTGACGAAGCAATAAACTCAGGAAGCGCACCACGCAGTCTCACTTGAATAACTGTTTGTAAAAATAGATATCTTTGGTTTCTGAGAAATTAAGTCTATTGAGAAGTTGCCTCGTGAACAAATGAGAACACCCCCCCCCCCCCCCCCGGTCTTCACTCTACGAAATAGGTCTTGTACGACTCGTGCGTTCCCGAACCAAGCAGCAAATAAAAACAGCAAAAACACGGTGCATACGTTGTATGTTTTTATTCGGGAGCAATGAAACACCGCCAAAACATACCACACATTTGCTGCAAGAAACACATTGCAAGCCGATGCAAGTGCAAAAATAGACGTCCCATTACCTCCCAACCTGGTCGCTTTTGCGCGCAAAGCTTCAACCTGATCGCGCCAACGTCGGCATTGTTGCAGTACTGTTCTAGGGGAACTTCAAGATAACGGGGCGGCGATTCAGTCCATAAAACACGTTTGAAAACAACCGTCGTTGAAGGCCCATCGCCGTGCCAAAGACCCAAACACGTGTCTTAGTTGACGGAGCTACTCGTATTTTCTCAAAACATCTCTCTAAGCATTGCTTTTTCAACACCCTCTAAGTCTAAGCAAAAAAAAAAAAATCGCCACGTTATTTGCGTGAGTTAAAGTACGTACCTCAGCAGCTTCCAACCTAAACCCACGAATAAAAGTACTCTGAAAAATACTTAAACAAAATGGCTTACGAAAAATACCATAAAAGCAAAGGTGAACGTGGACAGCCTTGTCGCACCGAAGAGAAAAGGCGAAAATGTTCGCTTGCACACTTGTTTACAACAAGGACTCTAAACTCGTCAAACACAAAGTTGGGGCCGAAGTTCACTGAGCACACCGATTGGACTATCCCCACGATGACTTCGCGTTTTTTTCGCCGGCGTCCAATCGGCGCGCTCCGAGAACTTTCGGCTGCAACTTTGTGTTTGACGGGTGTAGGGCCCCAAGACTAGTAGCATAGTTTTGTTACATCATGCGTACACCGTTGCACAAGACAGACCCCAGGTTCGCATGTTGTATTATAGAAAAAAGAATTTCGTGTGACACGCGGTCGAACGTTTTTCCTAGGTCGGCCTGTAACATGGCAACACTTCGCACAAAGAATCACAACACTCCAGAATGCTCCGGGCGACATGCACTTTTGTTACAATGCTCCTCCCAAAGATTTCATACGTCTGGTGTTAGTGGACGATAATGTTTATAACTCTGCAAAACGCCCCGCTAAAACCTTCATTAGCGTAATATGGTCTACGTTGGTTAGTGCGATCCGACGGTACGATCCAACAAAATAAAGTTTCGAGAGGTTCTCACTTTTGGGTATAAAAATCGCGAGTACACAAATAGGACGGGGATAAAACTTTAAGTCCGCATGCTTCACAAAATTGGCAGTATAAAAAAGGAGCAAGTTGCTCCTTAAACACTTTGTGAAACTGAGCGCCAAGACCGTCTGGTCCTGGAGCTTTGCCCGGATTTAAATTGTCAATCGTCTTCCGATAACGTGATCGGTTGTTCTAATTCTTCTATTAAATTGGCTACCAATCTCTGCAATAAATGGAAATAAAACTTCCGGCAACCATCTTTTTTGGGTGCACGGCAACTGAAATGACTTTTTATAATATTCTACGAAAGCGCGTTTGATGATTGCTTTATCGCGCGACAGCACCCATGATACAAATCTCACTGACTTCATTTTTATTCACCTATAGTTTTCTGCCCATATCGCTCTTTTCATATGTATCTCTCGCTTTCGTGACGTCACCGTTCGTGACGTCATTATCTGTAAACAACAAGTTCGATGGTGTTTGTAATGGGCATGGTGGAAGCCTGAAATCATAGCGCTCTCAAGTAACACTGAGAACACCGTCAAATTTAAGTTCTGCATTCCTCTTATTCGTCGATGAGACATCCTTTGCTGACGTCATAATCAGCATTCAGCCAATTGTGGTGGGCCGCCACAGCGACGCTCATCGCTCTCGTGCCATAATCGTCACCGTGCTCGCACCATAACCTTCCTATACTGCTCGGTATCAAGAACCTCGAGGCGTTTTTTTTGTTTTTTTTTGTACTGAATACTTTGAGAGAAAACAAACCGGTAGAAGTGCATTTCTCCTCATCAGCTACTAAAGTAGTGCATTTAAAAAGCTCGCTTCTTTCTGTTTTTCGTGCTTTAAAAAGCTGGAGCGTTCAAGAGCAATCATCAAGCAATAATTGCAAACGTTCCTATACATACATCCAACACAACCATTGTTCAAAATCTACAAAATTCTTAACATACATCAAATGCATGATTATCGACTGACAGTCTCGTATAAATATGCGGCACATGAGACGTAGACGATATAATCTTTGAACTCTGCTGATTTAAAAGAAAAACGTTACTGATTACTCATCTAGACATCGCCAGCCTTGGCAGATTCCGAAGTGCAGAACCAATCTATGGTAAGCAGAAAATAAGCTACACGCTACCTATGTTACTAAATAATTATTTTATTCGGAATATTGATGTTATTCAGCTTTCGACAGAATAATATCCTCAAATTGTTTTTCTAAGTCTTGATCATGCATATGTTATTTATAATCATATATAAATGCACCAAAAATGAACTGCTCATTATAAATACATAATGTGTCCTGTCGCGGTTGCTGAATGGGGGTCCGAGCTTCGTCAAGCTGCGTTCATGCAGCTTTTTCTCTGGCTCTCCCATTCACCACATGTATCTGTGGTGATGAATAAAGCTATCATTATATATTATTATCCCCGTTTTCTGGTTAAAAACTAAAAGCTACGGAAAGACGCGGACAAAAACGAGGAGATAGACGGAAAACTGCACTGTATTTATTTTGTAGTTCTTGTCCGTGTATTCGAGCTGTTTTTAATTTTTAGCCATGCAATAATACCAACTAGGCCAAATGTCTACGTTAGTCAACTTTGCTAACTGTGTAAACAATTCCCGTTTAATGTCGAATTCTTCCCCATTAGCTCTTCCCAAATCTTCACGATGTCTGCGAACCGCTTTTACAAAACATTAACCATTAAGAAGCTTTGAATTATGCTTCCATAAATCCCCAAACAAACTTCTTCGGCGTTTCCTGAAAGGAGCAAAGCGTAAAAGATACAAGAGCATGATCAGCAAAGAACACGTGGTCAACCTCATACTGCTTGCGCCCTCTGGCAAGGTCGAGAGAAACGTACGCTCTATCAGGGACTACGGAACGGGGGGGGGGGGGGGGGGCAGGGGGGCAGAGCTTCCCCAAGATATTTCAGGATGGGGCTGAGCCCCCCACTCCGACTTCGAAGAAACGCAAGGCTGTTTATTCATCTGTTGTAATTCCTCCAGTCAGCGAGGCAGCGGAAGAGGCTGGATCAACGCCGAATAACCTTCTTCTGCTTTGCCCAACAAGGTGGATTGTCAGAATGAAGTCAATGAAAAGGTTCGCTGAAAACTATGAGTGCAGGAGACACTGAGCAAGCTGCTACAAGGAGAAGATTCGATTGTAGACAACAGCAGGGCCATTTCGAAGGGTTTTAAGAGGCTTTTGAAAATGTTTGAAACGCTGCTAGGAATTAACATTTCTATAGCTTTGTTCGGTCCATGCGAAGAACTTGCAAGGGTACTGCAACGTTCAACGCTTCGCGCCGTAGGTATCAAAGAGGCTGCAGAGACTCTCTGCGAGGCAGTGTCCGGTCTGCGGTCTGAAGTCGTGTTTGAAGAGTTGTGGGACTGCGCGAGCTCAACTGCAATGCGGCTAGGTTTGAAGGACCCTCGCAGCGCAAGGCCGACAAAACCGCCCAAAAAGGCTTGAAATGAGTAACAAACCTTCTCCGCCAGTTGTACTTGATTGAAAGGCAGCATTACGGAAGGAGTATCCCTTACAAAAAATTGTTACGCTATTCTGTTGAAAAGCTGTTGAAAAAAGTCAATAGAGGATATATAATGTCAACAGCTTTTCTGTTTACTTTCTTTGAATATTGGCCCACTTTCTAATGAAAGTCAACAGACTTCCCATGATGCTTTTCTGTTGAAAAGCTGTTGAAAAAAGTCATGAGAGGATATAAAATGTCAATAGCTTTTCAACTGACTTTCTCTAGCTTTTTTGTTGACTTTCTTTTGAATATTGGCCCACTTTGTAATAAGAAAGTCAACAGACTTTCTGTCGCCTCCAAGATGCTTTTTCTGCTGCTTTTCAATTGAAATGCTACAGCTTTTCAACTGAAAAGCTACAGAAGATTAAAAAGAAAAAAAATCGTTACAGCTTAGCTATTTATTCAACAAAGTTTTGGAAGCTTACTATGGCTTTCCACTGTCCTCCAAAATAACTGCAACAAAATTCCGTAAAAAAAAAAACGCGATTTTTTTTTTTAGATTTTGGTAGTAAATGGCGTCCCTGTGGTATTTGAAGGCACTACTACTACATATACCCGAGAAATACACATTAGAAACGAACACAAACACAAACACCATGAAGCACTGAACACCAGAAACACAGTCCCATTGACTGCTCCAGAGCCTTATATAGCCTACATATTGAAGGAATTCATTTGGTCGGTGACCACCTCAACACTTATTAAGGTTCCAAGTATTTGATCTTCTCCTCGCGAGTCCGTCAAAGGGAAAACAGTATTTTGAAGGTCGTGGACGATATCTCTTACTAGAAAGCATTGGTACATCTAATAATAATTCGGGACAGTTGCTAAAACAACAGCCACAAATACGGCTCCTAGAAGAAATATTATCGCTTCTCTGCATAGCACCACTCAGGACGAAGCGAGTCAAGACAGTTTCTCCACTTTCAAATAGTGATTTTGCTTTTTTTTACTAGTTGACTATTTCATATGGTCATTCAAGTCACTATAGTCACTTACAAAGTCAGAACGGCAGGACATGCTTTTCGAACACCTGGCCTCCAGCCCACGCCCCATGCCTTCCGTCGTGCTTTGACTGCACGCGCGCGCTCGACGTGCCCGAACGCCGAAGCGTTTTCAAGGGTAGTAGGCTCGGGTTGGAAGCGGGACAACTGAAGCTGCTTCTCGTTCTCACCTTGTCAGAGACTATTGAAAAACTTAGCCGCTTTTGACATCTAGTTGAGGTGTACAATGTTAAAAAAATCAACAGAAAGTCTGTAGCTTTTCTATTGACACTGGCTATAGAGAGTCAACTGAAAATTTTCAACACGAAGTAAACAGAACGTCTGCAGTCATTCTGATGACACTGTCAACAGAAAGTCAGCAGAAAGAAATCAACATAAAGTCAATAGAAAGTCAACAGCTTTTCTTTCGACTCAGGTTGAAGAAAACCATCAGAAAAGTTTCAACACAAAGTCAACAAACTTTCTGTTGACCATGTCAACTGAAAGTCAGCAGAAAAAAATCAACATTCAGTCAATAGAAAGTCAACAGCTTTTCTTTTGACTCAGGCTGACGAAAATCATCAGAAAAGTTTCAACAGAAAGTCAACAAACTTTCTGTTGACCATGTCAACAGAAAGTCAACAGAAAAAAATCAACATGAAGTCAATAGAAAGTCAACAGCTTTTCTTTTGACTCAGGTTGACGAAACTCATCAGAAAAGTTTCAACACAAAGTCAACAAACTTTCTGTTGACCATGTCAACAGAAAGTCAAAGTCAAAAGAAAGTAATCACAGTCAACAGGAAGTCAACACGTTTTCAATAAAAAGTCAAAAATCATTTTTATAGGGGTACTTTGTGGCTGTAGACTTCATTATGAGTGAAACTCAACGGCGGTTTGAACAGCCTGGTATGAATCAGCTAGTAAAACTAGAGAGCAAATTGGTTAACGCTGCCGGGGGAAGACAGTTCACAACAGATGACCTGAAAGAGGCCCCAGGAGTGCATTCGTGTGATTTTGATCTGGCCTGACTCTCTGCGCAGTTTTTTCTTTTGACGGCTCTTTTTTGCAACCTTGATTCCCTCTACAATTGACGCCATATTGAGGACACTACATGCAAAATCTGACGAAATTCGTGACCTCCTAGACGAAGTCGCGAAATATACGAAACTTCTTAATTCTGTGCCTGCATCTGTCGATTCAAGGGAGCGCTCGTTTAATGCCCTACCGCCGAATTAAAACGTATCCACGCAGCCGCATGAGTCAGGAAAGGCTTAACACGCCTCCCCATATTGCACATTCAAAAGAAAGAACGTCGATCTCAACCTGGACGACATCATCAAGGAATTTGTCTCCAGGACTGCTGAGCGCGCGAACCGCGACCTTTGGTCTTCCTCGATACGATCATGCAAACATGGCTTTGAGGCCTATATATGAATATGTTCCCTTCGTCACGCTTTTGCGCGCATTTTCAAAATATGTAGTAAGATGTCATTGTATATATGTAATTATCTTGGCTTGCTCATTCATTTCATAGCGTCGATGTCTTTTTGGATGAACATTTCAAGAATAATAAACGT